>WTSP01004518.1:44775-64563 GCA_025331215.1 Actenoides lindsayi | reverse complement strand
GCTGTTCTAGTTTCCTTTTCTAATTGCTAAGTCTCTCTCCCTTATTCCCTTTCTCTTCCCCTTTGGGGAGGAAGGGGGGGTAACAGAGAGCGTCTGGTATATATAAGGGGCCACCCTGACCCTAAACCATGACACTAGCCCACCCTCCCCCCAAAATAAGTCATCAGCAATTTGTCAGAAAAGATTTTTTCTTGCTACATGACGCATACCTAATTATGTCTATTGTTTCATTTTAGTGATGTATAAATGGACTTACAAATAAAATTAATATCAAATGTGACATTTCTTCCTTATTTATGCATTTGGTGTATTTATTCTGGATATTCTTATACATAGGATAAACAATTAAAATATTAAATTACAATAATCCATACATTGCATAAAACAAAGTTAACTTTATTGTTTTAAGAACAAAGAAAAGTTAGGAATGAGCATAATCTGTCAGTAACAAACAAAACAAGAGTCCAGTTCCTCTCCTTGTCAGCTTTGGGAAAAGAAACAGATATCACCAAATGGAAATGGTGATTCTTTTTTTCTCTTCCATTAGGGGTGTAACTTCTTATTACTTTGTCTCAGGTAAGCTCAGTAAAGGACATATATTTCTTTTCACTCCGTCTCTAGGTAGCCATGAAAAAAGCTTTATACTGGACACTCAACTAACTGCAAGACATTTTGTGCCATTTAAAACCTGTAGTATTTCATATTATGGGGGGAAAGTGATTTCAGATCTAGAGGGCAAAAGCATGGAATGATTTTCTGTAACAAGTCTCTACAGAAATTAACTCAGGGCCCACTACTGAAGAAGGCTGAACTTCAGTGCATATTACCACAATTAGGATCAGGTTTTCCATGCCTCCTCAAGCAAATCAAAACCTTCCAATTAACTCCCAGAGTTAAGATCCAGCATTGATGAAAATGCCGAGAAGCAGAAGAAAACATTCAACAACGCCTAAAGCAAACAAGAGGTCATGGTTTGCTCTAGGAGGCAGATGTGGGCTATCACTTTCACAATCACATTTTACACAAGGGAGAAGCCTGATGTAGGCAAGTGTGCAATAATACATACTGTTTCCCATATGGCTTTTGAAAGGAACTGGGCATTAGATACATTTCCTAACTTGACAGAAAGTATCCTCTTTTCAGATTCATTACTTTAATGAAAAAATTCCTTAAGTGGTTTTGGTGACATAAGAAAAGGAAATATTTGAGGTATATTCTCTTCCCTACTCCCTCACTTTTATCCAAAGTCACTGTATTTTGACAAATCCAAGCATCAGTGGAACTTAATTTAGCTGAGAAAGAAAGTACATACTGGAGCACACCAATGAAAGTTGTTGCATATGTTTCACACAACTTGGAACTGCATTTATCAGGTTTATATCTACAAGTTTCACTGACCAGGGAAAGTATTTTCCAGATATGTAAACCAGCACTGGGAACATGTCAGCACTGCATGTGGGATGGCTGCCACTTTACATGGTTAGACATCCCCATTCCCTGTGCCTGCGTTTGCTGCTCTCCTCCGTACTCCATGTCGCCTGGACCAGATATCAGCAAATTGGGGTCAAAAAATGAACTCAGGTTTCCTCACAGAGCACAAAAGCATTTTTTTGGGTCATTTAACATTTAACAGAATTAATTTTACACTGTTTAAGTAATTTCTGTGAGAACTGCTTTCTTCAGCTATGTTAATAATAATCGTAGAAAGTTCTGAGATGCAAAACAGCTACCTTAATTTCTCCTTCATGAAGAAGACACTTTGGAGTTTGTTTTATTTTGGTTTGCTTTTGTGTCATTTGGATTTTTTTCAAAGGTTGCAACCTGGGCTAGTTTGAAAATGTATAAAGATTAAAGGCTTCTAAAATGATATTTTTGACCAAAAAAAAAAAAGTGTGTTGATCCTGAGTCGCAAACACTAACTTGTTCCTAGTCAGCTATTCTCAATGAAATAAAACAGCATTAACATTTGAATCCAATCATGGCATCAATACAGTGCTGGTCAGGAAGCAATTAAACTACAGTCTAAAGTTACCAACAGAAAGAGGAGTAGAGACAAGAGAAAAGGTAAGAAGAGTGTAAAGGAAACTGCTTGCTCTTGAGATATTAAGCTGGAAGACAGGTTCAGGGAAGCTTTAAAAGTATTTCAAATTATGGAGAACTTTAATCATAGAATCATAGAAACATAGAATGGTTTGGGTTGGAAGGGACCTTAAAGATCATCTAGTTCCAACCCCCCTGGCATGGCAGGGACACCTCCCACTAGACCAGGTTGCTCAAGGACCCATCAAACCTGGACTGGAACATATCCAGTGGTGGACCATCCACAGCTTCCCTGGGCAACCTGTTCCAGTGTCTCACCACACTCAGAGTGAAGAATTTCCTTCTTATTTCCAATCTAAATCTACCCTCTTCCAGTTTGAAGCCATTACCCCTCATCCTATCACTACAGGCCTTTGTAAAAAGTCCCTCCCCAGATTTCTCATAGGCTTGTATTGGCCCATGTGTCAATATTTCTGAAACTATGGTGTGGCATAACACCCTTTCATTTGAATGTAGCATAAAAGGTTAAAAGTGTTTATATTCTTGCAAGGTTAATAAGGTGTATTGTACTCTCTACATCTACACAATTCCACCAATGCTTGAATAGAATTTGTTTCACCTGGTCTTAGTTATCTAACCAGTCATCTACCTGAGCCACTTGACTTTCCTATTCCAGTCACCAGAGAGAGAAAATTTTGCTGTAGTGGAGGGTGATAAACATCCTCCATCTACGTTAGAGAAGATGAGATCATTGCTTTCTGGAGGTCCTTATTGCTCCTTGCTGACTATAAGGGATGCCTGCTTTTCCAGAGTGTATATTTCTCTCCATTGACAATAAAGGCAACTTAAATAACAAGCTGAGATGAGGAAGGCTGCACCATGTGAAGTTTCATCTTGCCATGTGAGTCCTGTCCTCTATAGCTCACACCAGGGTTGTGTGACTGACCAGCAACAGCTACCTGAGAATGATCTGATTAAAACCTTCCTCTAATGCACAAGTTGTTTACTGAAAAAATGTTACAAGACCATAGGAAAATTTACCCATACTTGTCCAAATGGTTCTCTCTGATGTCATTTTCAGTGGTGAATCCAGATAGCATTTTTGCTGTAATGTCTAGCTACAAAAAAAAGTTGTAGGAAAAATGTTTCCTGTAGGTTACTCATTGTTACCACATTCAGGCTTGCAGCCATTTTAAGACAGCTATCCTGTTTTTGATAAAATTGCTGAAGGACACAGTCTTTCTGTAAGCAAGAGACTGAAAAATTTCAAAGTGGTGATCAGATAGTTTACAGTCAAATATTGGATTGTGCTTAAGTGCTGAAACTTAAAATAATAAGTCTTATAATTATCTTCTGTTTTTCCAAATCCAAAATATTTTATAAACACATGCTTTCCAGAGAGCTCTCACTAAGTTATATAAACGAATTTCACACTTTGTATGCTCAACTTAGAGCAGGGAACATCTGTTCTTTTGTATAGTAGTCATCCAACCTGTATTTTTGTCTTTAAAAGAAGGACAGATTGACTATATCACAAAACAGAAAAGCAGTATTATCGTTATTGCAAATTTCATTACTTCAATCTGTCTGTAAATTGTTGCATTTGCAATTAAATTTCTCCAACAAACAATTCATTACTATATAACCTACTACAAAAATCCAGCCATCTCTGTAAAACAATCTGCACTATTACAGTTACATTGGGCAGCAGCTGGGAATGAAGGCAATTTAGATCGCTTAGCAAATGGACGAATTTAATAAGTACAATAGCAGTGGAACAATCTTTGAAAAAAAAAAAAAAGCAACAACAACAAAGCAGTTGTAACTCTTTCTATAAAGGAGACACATTAAAGACAATCTGCTCAGAAGTTTTGTTTCTCTTTAAGTAGAGCCTTTTTATAGTTTGTTCATTACAAGTAGGTATTTCCAATTTATAAGGCTCAGCTTGTGAAGTGCTGCTCATCTCCAGTTTTGAATGGAATCAGGACAAAGCTCATGGAGCAGTGTGGATTCAAGTTCCCATTAACTGCAAACAAATACAGACACTCGGTCTGCTGAGAGGAAGAGTCAAAACATATTTAGTTTTCCAGTAACCAGGAAGAATGGAAGAATATCTGCTGGGTTGTGCATTCACAATCAAGGGGAGAAGCCACAGCAGGACAAATTCCAAACATTTCTGTTCAAAGACACTACATACCAATAGCAACATGTGGAAATGCAGCTGAAATCCAGATGGGCTGGTGTATAAAGCAGTGGCATCACAAATCAACACCATTCAAATCATTCTGACAGAACTGAGGTGATGAGAGGTGAAGGGAAGTATAAATGTAATAGTACTTTACCCTTTTACTTAAAAGATCAAATGTTAGACTCGGTTCCCTAATTTGTACACAGTGTAAAGTCAAGCTGTAAGGTTCTGTCTTTTCAGCCTTGTTCTGCCGATTATCAAAGGGATTCATGAACAGGCTTTAGCTAAGGTTAGACTCCTTGAAAGCGGTTCATTAATGGTTCATCCCTCCCAGTGAATTCTGAAAGCATAAAAAAAATCATTCTGTAAGATTTCAAAGGCATTAAAGATAATCCAGCCAGCCTAAAAGGCATTTTTCTTTCCAAATAATAAAACAATGCCTTATCACTTTTGCTGCTGTGTAATTACTGGAAAAGCTTCAGAATGGCTCTGATTACAAGGATGGCTCTCAGGAGTTATACATGTTTACAAGCCATTATTGCTTTACCTGGGATATACTGTTTCTGAGGTACTCAAAGCATCGTGTAGTTCTTTAAAAGGGTGCAGACTTTCTACAGAGCCTCTGGAAGAAAGGACATCATTCAGCTTCATATTAAAACAGTATGTAGCTTAAGCATTTCTTACAAAAGAAATCTTAAAAAATTCAGGCTACGAAAGCTCCTGGGCAGCTGTCATTGCAGCACTGTGGCTAAAGCATCCTACAGATGCTTTTGCTTCTCAGACTCATGAAAAATGGATCAGATGTTTGGCATCTCCAGCTTTGTCTATATCACAAAGTGAAACAGGCCAGGGACCTGAGGCTAACTGGCAGAGCACACCTTCATCCCTATGGTTTCCTCCCTCACATGCACTGTTTTTAGGAAGAGTCCCTGACTGATGCTCTCATCAAGTCAGTGCCCCTTCATTCACAGAACCCCAGAATCACTCACAGAGTCACAGAATGGTCAAGGTTGGAAGGGACCTCGAAAGATCATTGAGTCCAACCCCCCTGCCAAGGCAGGTTCACCAAGAGAAGGTCACACAGGAACACATCCAGGTGGATTTGGAATGCCTCCAGAGAAAGAGACTCCACCACCTCTCTGGGCAGCCTGTTCCCATGCTCTGACACCCTCAAAGTAAAGAAGTTCCTCCTCATGTTTAGATGGAGCTTCCTATGCTCAAGTTTGTGTCCATTACCCCTTGTCCTGTCACTGGGCACCACTGAAAAAAGACTGGTCCCATCATCCTGACACCCACCCTTTAAGTATTTGTAAGCATTGATAAGATCTTCTCCAGACCAAAAAAACTGAGTCCCTCAGCATTTCCTCATAAAAGAGATGTTCTAGTCCCTTAATCATCTTCGTAGCCCTTTGCTTTACTCTCTCCAGCAGTTCCCTGTCATTCTTGGAGTCCAGAACTCAACACAGTACTCCAGATGTGGCCTCACCAAGGCAGAGTAAAGGGGGAGGAGAACCTCCAGTGACATGCTTGCCACACTCTTCTTGATACACCTCAGGATGCCATTGGCCTTCTTTGCCACTAGGGAAAATTGCTGGCTCACAGTCATCCTGTTGTCCACCAGGACTCCCAGATCTTTTTCCACAGAGCTGCTTTGCAACAGATCAGTCCCTAACCTGTACCAATACATGGGGTTATTCCTCCCTAAGTGCAGGACCCTACACTTGCCTCTGTTGAATTTCATAAAGTTTCTCTTAGCCCAACTATCCAGCCTGTCCCAGTCTCACTGAATGGCAGCACAGCCTTCTAGTGTATCAGCCTCTCCTCCCAGTTTTGTGGCATCAGCAGACTTGCTGAGGGTACACTCTGTCCTTTCATTCAGGTTATTGACAAATATATTGAACAAGACTGGACCCAGAACTGACCCCTGGGGAACATCACTTGTTACAGGCCTCCAACTAGACTCTGTGCCACTGATCACAACTCCCCTGAGCTCTATCTTCCAGTTTCCAATCCACCCCACTGTCTATTCTTCTAACCCACACTTTCTAAGCTTGCCTATGAGGATGCTGTGGGACACAGTGCCAAAAGCCTTGCTGAAGATGAGAAAGACAAAATCCACTGCCCTTCCCTCATATGTCCATCCAGCCATGCCCTTCCTTGTGGAAGAGGTAGTTGGCGTTTGCCAAAACACATACCAGGGATAACAAAAGCCAGAGTGGACAGTTGTATGCTAGTGCTGGAACTTGTGCCCTAGCCCTGTTTTATTTACATTGCTAGCCTCTGTTTCTCACTGCCAGCCCAATGACTGCAGATGCTGTTCTCTCCTCTAAATGGAATGAACACTTTAGCAGATGGACGACAGATCACAGCATACCATGCAAGTGCTTTGACTAAATTAAACTAATATTAGATCATAAGTCAATGCTGGGGAGAGTGGGGACCAGGCATGATATCCAAAAGCAGAAGGAAGCATCTGTAGCCTCAGCTGTAACACAGCCACCAAGGTGCAGAGCTGAGTCATCTTATTCCAAGTTCTCTCATCAGACAGGGGCAACCACGAATTTCTGGAAGTAATTTCAAAGTACCTTCCCCTTCAGATGTTTATTTTCTGCAAAGACTTAGGCAGAGTAGTGACACTGAAAGAGTCATACAGTGGGACTGTCTGGGGCTTGTAGCTGTTACAGCAATGCTAAGCTAACTCATAGCAACTATTCTACTATTGAATCATCACTAATTAAAAGCTAACCTTTCAGAAGAAAAAAAAAACAACAAAGCTTTCACTAAGAGCAAAATCCCACCCCTCAAGTAGCGCACAAGCCCTTGTTTGGTAAATAAGCAATCTGTTAATTGTCAAATCAAACCACATCTTGGCTGGTATTTCTTGAGCACCCAAGACCATGAGCCGGAGCAAGTTGAAACAACTCACTAATTAAGGTTTAATTAGTTCAGACTGCAATTACATAGGGGGATCACACTTTTCTCCTCATAGTAGCTTGTCACAGCAATCATTTTAGAATTGTAAAAAGACAAGCACTGTTCCTCCTGATGCCCTGGGGAGTTCCCACCAGTCAGCAGTGTCTGCAGTTAGTACACTGCAACAGCTTGATGGAAGACAACTTGTACCAACAGCCAGAGATGAGCCTCAAGAGAGCAGAGCAGATGGGTCCCGTTTGCAGAATCCCAAACCCAGCAGCTGTCCTCTGTTCATGGGATCTGGTTAGAGAACACCAGGCAGACCATGTGCCATACAGCAAATGTTTAATAGGTTTTATTATCCTGGCTGCAAATGCAGCCACAGTAACAGTAA
Source organism: Actenoides lindsayi (assembly GCA_025331215.1). Classification (NCBI taxonomy): domain Eukaryota; kingdom Metazoa; phylum Chordata; class Aves; order Coraciiformes; family Alcedinidae; genus Actenoides; species Actenoides lindsayi. The sequence goes on along the minus strand of WTSP01004518.1, from coordinate 57,028 downwards.
CCAGAATACACTAGCATGTGCCCATATGATTTTGTCCCGTTCACTGAAAAAGAAGATATTTCAGAGATCTTCAGAGCTCTGTGGGAAACTGACTGAATATCTGTAAATTCTGCAGATTATCTCACTGGTTGCTCAACAACAGATCAAGCTCGTGGCAGGAACTGTACCAACTTCAGGGGCAGAGCTTAAATATTGATCCCTGGGCAAGTGCCTGGTGGCAGAGCCAGCAGCCCACATCACAGAGGACAAACATATTTCTCTTGCCACACAGCTGAGCTGGCACCATGCTGCAGGCTCTGAAAGCAGTAGCTCAAGAGAACTACTTTTGAAAGGCAAAGGATCCCAGCTCCCTTAAACATGTTATCCTTGAGTTGGAAAGACACATGGTCTATCATTTAAAGGTTGCCAACAACTGTCTCAGCACACTCCTGGAGTTGCCTGACCCCTACTCTCAGCTGCATACCTTTATCACCATCAGCCAGCCCAAACCAGACACCCACACCTCTCGTTCAGGACTGTGGGGTGGCTATATGAGCTTATCAAGTCTACAGTTCGTCTTCTTAGCTGAAAATTACTCAGTGTGTAAGTTGAACCCCTGAGTTTCTAGTACCCACCCGCATGCACTGACAGGACAGTGTCAGCCCCATCCCATGCCAGAGCCATTTCAAAAAGGTCATTCTGTTCATTTGGCTAGTGAAGTAATGCCATCATATCTTTTCTGGCACAAGCCAAGTATTCAGAGAATGCTTTAATAACCAATCAGCAATCAATCTTCAGAAAATCCCACTGGTAACATTTCTGTATGCCTAATTTAAGTTGCTGCATCCGTATATAGCCAATAAAATGAAATGGCCTGATTTTCTGAGATGCTCAGCTCCTCTACATAAATGTCTTTGCAAGACAGATGATTTACAGGGCTGTGCTGTTAAGCTTGTTAGCTGCTGGCTCTAAAGTTAGAAGGCTAATCTAAACTGACAGAAATAGGAGTTTTGCAGAGGGACTATCTCAGAGGAGAAATATTTTGTATGAATACTCACCAAATCTATATAGAGATTGTTACCTCTCCTGGACTATCAACCTGAGTTTGCAGTCCTATAGGTTGTTTTCACTAGAGAGATGAATTGATAAAGAAGTCAAGTATTTCTTATACGTGGTCCCATTTACTCACCAGCGACGACAAAACTGCAAGCACTCATGTTCCCTTTACAACATTGATTTAGCAGGGAAACTAGTAGACTTGCAATCCTCTTTCCAGTAGCCCATCCAGTAAAACATGACATCCCTACAACTGGAGAGAATCAACATCTCCTTCTGATCCACCAAGACTACATCTGCTTTGGAGCTCCACATCTGGAATCAAAGACTGCAATAACACTGTTACAGGCTGGAAAGTTGGGCAGAGGGGAACCCAAAGAAATTCAACAAGGGCAAGTGTAGAGTCCCACACCTGGGGAGGAATAACCCCATGTACCAGTACAGGTTAGGGGTTGACCTGCTGGAAAGTTGCTCTGCAGAGAAGGACCTGGGAGTCCCGGTGGACAACAAGTTATCCATGGACAGCAGTGTGCCCTTGTGGCCAAGAAGGCCAATGGGATCCTGGGATGCATCAAGAAGAGTGTGGCCAGCAGGTGAAGGGAGGTTCTCGTCTCCCTCTACTCTGCCCTACTGAAGCCACATCTGGAGTACTGTGTCCAGTTCTGGACTCCGCAGTTCAAGAGAGATAAGGAACTACTGGATAGAGTCCAACAGAGTGCTGTGAGGATGATTAAGGGACTGTAACTTTTCCCTTACAAGGAAAAGCTGAGAGACCTGGGGCTATTTAATCTGAAGAGAAGGCTGAGATATATAAATATCTAAAAGGCAGATGTCAAGAAGATGGGACCAATCCCTCAGTGGTGCCCAGTGACAAAGTCACAAAGTAGAACACAGGAAGTTCCACCTAAACAAAAGAAAAAAACTTTCCTGTGAGGGTGATGGAGCACTGGAACAGGCTGCCCAGGGAGGTTGTGGAGTCTACTTCTCTGGAGACTTTCAAAAACTGCTTGAACATGTTCCTGTACAACCTTCCCTAGGTGAACCTGCTTTATCAAGGGGGGTTGACTAGATGGTCTCCAGAAGTCCTTTCCAACCCCTAACATTCTGTGATTCTGTAATTCTGGGATTCTGTGATTCTGTGATAGTTTCTTTCTCTTTGGCACCAAGCTCTTTTTCTGTCTGCTCAAAAGCTCCAAGTGTCACTTTTTCTTAGTATTGTGCAATATACACCTTTTTTTTCTTGTCTTTTCTCTTTGCTTGCTGATTTTCCTGCTTCTTTCTCATACAATCAAATATACCTCAGCATGTACCTTTTTTTCTGGAGGCTGTTTCCACTATTATCTTGCCTCAAAGTACAGTTACCTGAAAGGAGTAGTGTCTGTTCTGTCCCAACTTGTGTGTCCACAGAAATCACACAAAAGGATCTCACAGGCTTCACTGTGTCCTGGATGAAGACCTCTTCCCAGATTCTTCCTTTGTGTGAGATGTTCTCCTTCCCAAATATATCACAGACAAAATTCTAAACATTTACTGACAGCTGCAAAACCAATTCAGGACCCAAAGTCAGTGAAAAAAAAAATTGTGATGAAGCAAGAAATATTTTTTAAAAAATAACTATCATTCAAAAATCCCACTTTGGATTCATTTCCTAAATCAGAGGGAAAGGTAGCAAAAAATGATGTCTTGATTGGAACATTTATTACTTCTTAATGACTAGGTGTAGAAACTGATATTCACTTTATGATAAGGAAAGTTCAGCAAAATAGCAGACTGATGAGTAACTATTCAATGCTCTACTTGCATGCTCTTCAAAATTTTAATTATTCCAGCGAGTAGACAGAATATAATATATTCTTCCCATGAGACAGAAAACGAGCAGAAGACAGACAGCAAGCTCTGTTCTCGTAATTCATTAATCTAGTAATCTATATTCCACATTTTTGCAAATCAAATTTATCCTGCATAGTAAATGTAGCCTGGCAGGACTTCACTTGAGTATATGTGATTTGACTAATCTCCTTTCAGAAATCCTTGACCACTCTACTTTTTTTTGCAGACATCAAAGCAGAGATCATGGCAGCTGTCTTTTTTCTTTTGCTAGGCTTGAACTGAAATATCCCATGAGTACATGCTTTGAAATAAAGATGCTGATTTGACACATTTGTAGATCCTGTAGACCCTGGAAATCCATGAGCTCACACAGAATCTGTACTGCAGATTTCTTCCAAACCTCATGTTTGGGTGTTTAGTAATCACAAATACTCCATACACCTCCTTTATTAAGTTGGTCGTTTTTATGGTTTTTGCCTCCTTCAAGCCCTCTCTACAATGTTATCAATCACTTTTACTTATGTTACCAGACTTGCTGGTAAATTAAAATTAACCTTCTATTTCTGCTGTGGTCTTTAATCTTACCATTTTACCTATGTTTAGTTTAGCAGCAAATATACAGACCTAAGAGAACAGACTTATTTTGTTAGCCAAATTGATTTCTTACTCATTTCTTACTCATGTAAGGACCTTCAGACAGCACACACATACAGTTAGAGGAACCTGTTCACAAAGTTGACAACTGAAAGCTGCCTGAGATGTTACATTTGTCTAGAGGCAATAATGTATTCAAGCTTCTTTACAACCTATCATGTCTTCCCTACACTTCAGCTATTAGGTTATTAAGACCACAGTATATGCAAAACAAGTCTCAAAGCAGCAAGAGCTTTCAGGCCTGGTATTTAGTACATATCAAATAGATCTTTCATAGAACTTCTTTAGGAAGATTTCATTTTATAAAAAATAAATAAATAAATACTTTTTTGATAGCTCCAAAATTATTACAAAGTTATTAAAACAGATTGATTCTATTAGCTTCCAGGCTGAGACAGTCTAGGAAATTATGACTTCCAGACCTATTTTCAGAACCTGGCATAGGCAAGAATTTTATAGTCAGGATTTAAATCCCATGTTCTTCTCATTTCTAGAGCCCTTCATATATGAACTGAATTTGGATTCTTGTCGTCATGCAGGATGTGAGTAGTTAAATGCTAAGCACATCTAACATTGTGAAAATTCATTATATGTTCATGCTATAGTAATACAACAAGTAAAAGAAAAAATTGCAAAATTCAGGATCCAGGCACTGGCCCGTAGTTAAAGGTATCTTCTGGAGTAACAACTTTGCACTAGCAAATATATCAATCCCATCAATCTTTCCCATATGAAACGTCTAGATTACTGTCCTTTATTATCAGATATATGCAGAAGCATTAATGTTATTTGTATATTTTAGCTTCTGGTCTGCATTCAGCTTCTTGATCTATGTTTTAATCATACATATATAAGTTAAAAGGCTGATATGGAATGACATTTCCACAGCTGATGGGACAAGGCAACAAGTGGATATAAGTATATAAAGAATAATTAATATCTAAGCATACTTTAGTTATTCTGCTTTAAATAATTCATCAGCATTGCGTCATGGTAGAGGACCTCTTGTGCATTAAAAAGACATGTTTACACTATGTCACATTGGGGCTCCACAGCAGCATAATCTCCCTGTAGATAGAACTGGATAAAAAACTGGACTAGATTAGATTTAAAAGATTAAACAAAGACAGGAAGAAAGATATAAAGGATTAAGCAATAAAAATGGGAAACCATAGTAACTAAGGAGGGCAGGTACCTGAAGTGATGGTCAAAATAAAAGTCTCAGTTGAAATATTCTTCCAAATAGTGGTTTCAAGTGACAGGAAATTCAAGACTTAAAGGCAACATGAATCTCTTAGAGGTCATCCTGTCTTTCCCATCTTGTTTGTTATTCCTCTCTTCTCACTTCCATTCTTTTTCTCTTTCTCTTTCTTTTCCCATCACATTGACCCTGATGCATTGGTCCCATTTCAACTTCTGCTCATCAAATACAGAAAATGTGAAAATAAAAATTGTATTAGTCCTAATACCCTATGAGGGTATATCCTCATATCCTGTGAGGGTAGCTTCCTGATTTAAGAGTGTGAATTCCTCATGGAAACAACTACTCTGGTATTAAATCACATAAGGAAGAATTAGCATGACAGGTGTTGGTATAAGTAGCTTTAACCAAGTATTTCAGTCTTTCCGTGGAAAAAAATTACTGTAAGGAAACAAAACCAATGTCAAGAAAATTGCTGATTTCAATGGTATTTCTTATGTGAATAAGCTGCTAGGTTGAGGAACCTATTGGGCAAACTGGACTTGCCTCTTCTTGACTAAAAAGTGAATGCTGGCTGTGAGTCACAGAGCCATAATATTCATGAACTGCCCTAATCTTTAAGATCTCACTGGATTGTTCTTAAAAATAATGCAGGTTTTAAAAGAGAAAGTACCAGTGCTCCTTTGCAAAATACAGCAGGACAAACATCTGATTATGTTTTCCTGCTGTGCTCTTATCACTTCCTATTCTGAATTAATAGAGTTGCATCCAGCAGAACAACTACATGTTTGTATTCCTAGCAGAAGCCTGCACAGTTCACTTAGAAAAGTTTTAAAAGTTATTAAACTGAGTAAAAATAGTTACTTTGGAAAAGAAGAAAAAAAAAAAATCCACATTTATCTGGACTTCAGCTGTTTTAAGAATTATTTGTATTTCAAGAAGTATTAGAAGTGGTATCTTCTGATAATAAAAATTTCCTGGTGCCCAAAAGGGCAATGTCCCTGCATGTGAAATAAACCAAAATAGAGGTACTGGCAAATTCCGTGCAACTGAAGAAATATATTTCTGGTATATCTTAGGGTATTGCTGTTACATTTGGATACAAGAAATAGATTTCATTAATACAAAACACTACTGATACATAGAAGCAGAGGCAGAAGTGTACTCCAAGTTTCAGACTGTAAAAAGTATTATATATGTACCATGAACACTTAACTTACAGGGTTTCCATGCTGTTTAGATTAGGTATCTGGTATTTGATTTGTTAGAGATCATTCTGACAAGGATGTAAAAGCTTCCTACCATTTGTTCACATAATGTTTGTGCTTCTAATTTACAAACCCTAGGATCATTATTTATAGATAAAGGAATTCTGGATTATCACACAAGAATGAGAGAGTTCTGTTCATAACTTATTCTAGTCCTGCTGCTAGTTTTGGCAGTCCAACCGTTAGACACAGTTAGACAATAAAAGCTCACAGCATGGTACTTATCTGTAGAGTTTTGCTCTGATTTTCCAGTCTAGGCAGCAATATTCTTTTCTTAAGTAGGGGCAAAATTCTGTGCACCATGCAAACAGTTTTTTAGATCAACTATGTGCCATATATATTTTTTTATATTTTTTTATATTTATATACATAAATATAACCAGTCTGGCATTTTATTTCAAAATTGTTTATGCTCACTCGGCTTCACAACCATGTTTGAATAGGAGATAATAAGCAAAAAAAAATCCACTTTTAAATTATTAAATGGATTGTAACTCTTGCATATTCTATCATTTTATCCTTATAATCATAATTACACTCACAGGTCCAAAGGAAAATTAACTATATTAAGCTAACAGAATTTACCAGTTTTCTGTCAGTCGTATCTGCACAGAGGTTAACACTGCACTATTGTCCTCCTGACCAGTCTGCTTTGCCAGTTCCTTTTCTAGCAAAGAATTTATAAGGAAATTTTGACAGGCAGTTTGAACAACTCTACTAAACCCAGAGAATTTCCATTTTTCATCTCAAAAAATGAATATCCCATGATTTTGGTCTTAGTCCCTGGACAAATTTTCATGTAGGCAGCTTTCCCAATTCCCTTGCTACAATGGTGATACAATGCCCCTTGTTTCCTCTTTTGCAAAAGTTAAGTGACTGTGGGTAGTACCCAACCAGACAAGTAGAAAAAGATGCTGGAATGCCTGATTCATGCCAGTGAACTGGGAAATGGCGACGCACAACCTCATTACAGGCACTGGGAACATGAGACCTTGCAATGGATGCTACCCATTATACTGTACAGAGCCCTTTCATCACTAAACTCTGAAACACAACATCTCTTGCCTTTTTACAGATACTTTAAAGTGCTTTAGAAATGCAGAATGCATGGGCAGGCTTGTAAAATGCATTAAACTTCCACATGCAATGCTTCCAGGAGAAAAGAGCTATCATTTTTGTTGGGCCTTCTACTGAGCAAGACTAACTCCACTGTGATGAACTTAAATGGCAGTAAGAAAGATTCATGTGAGGCATCAGGGTAAATTTTTTAATGACAGGGATAGCAGAACACTGGATGGATTGCCCATGGACATTTTTTGAATATCCATCCCCAGAAATATTTGAAAAAGGTAAAAAATACTATTATAGCTGATCCCAGCTTGGGCCAGACAGTTGAACTAGAAGAACACTTGAGATCACATTCAGCTTTATTTTTGTACGGTACTCTGTTCCATAAATTACAATGAGGAATATCAGCAGAACAAGGCCCCTCAGCCTGGTTGAAGCACATCCATTGCATGTGACAATGTGCTGTGGACAGCAGAATGAAATACACTACAGCAGTGGTTGAGACAACCCACAGACACCTCAAGTAGCCACCCAGGAGTTAGAAACCATGTCAGCCATGGTGAATTGTCCCTACTGGTGAATCTTCACCCTCATAAGCATAAGACACAAGTCACAGGGACTGGCAAAATTAGAGCTAAATGCAGAATAATTATGTGAGACTCTTCTCTTTCTCAATATCAAAAGAGAAAAAAAGGATTGTCTGTAGATTTTGTAAGAAAGACACTGACATACTGTTAGCAAACACGTTCATTCTGCACTTTCTGCACAGCTAGAGTGCAAGACAGCTCTAGACTTTGGCTTTTTTCATCAGTTTCTTGCAGGCTTCACTTCAACATGGAGTATAGAATTGAAGAGGAACAGCAGGGTGGGAGACATCTATTAGGACTGACAGAGCAGCTATGACAGTTTTCAGAGGAAGCGTGAGAAATTCTTCCTAGGATGCCAGTAATGAGCAGGAAGCCTGCACCAGCCTGCAAGTTCTTCAAAACAGTGTCCAGAAAGTGCTTATTGAATAACTTTTCTACTACAATTAAATACAGTCATGATGATGGCAAGAAATTCTTTAATTTATGATCAGTAGATAAAATGCAGGTGACAAGTGGTCTCTGTCATGTTGAGACTGTTTAGTCTTCTTTATGAATTGAAACACTGTGTATAATTCCTACTGATTATGCATTTATATCCTGAACAGATAGATTTTCTTATCACCCTGACTGGTCATCTCAGCAAGGAGGACAAGATTTGAAAGAACCCTGAAGAATTAAATACTAAGACAAATGAGTATCACTGGGGGGTTTTGTAATTTCCTTTCAAAAGTATAATACAACAATAAAAAAAAATCTTTCCGGAGTATATTTCATATGGGCTGAGAAAGAGAAGAAAAGAAATATTGCCTGGCTCCCTTATTGCTGCAAAAGAGAGACAGATAAGGAGAAATATTACCAAAATAACATTGCCAAAACAAAGACTTTAACAAATCCTATGCTGCAGGGCCAAGGAATTTATTTATTAAGCCTAAAGATGGTCTATATGAATATGGCATCTAATGTCTAAATGTTAAATGTAGCTTGGTTCGAATACACTGTTTGATTTAGGTTATGGCAGGCACAGAAGGGAATTTTCTGTTTCTTTTCAAAGGCAGGATTTCTGACCCGTCCAATGACTGATCCCAAGATAAAGGACTGGTCAAAGGAGGATTAGAGTTACATTTCACGAACACTGAAGGAATTTATCAACACTATCAGAATGCATCTTCAATAACCAAGACAGTAGCACAGCTCTGCCATGAAAGACTCATTAATCCATGAACAGCCACATAATGTGGCTTCTTCTCTGACTCCTTGCTCTGATCTTTACTATTTGTGCAAGTAATTAAACTTAAAAAGACGCATTTTAATAAAATAGCTGAAAACAAACATCTTTCGGTGTCTTATATTCACTTTGCGAGCCCTGTGACCTCCCTGTTACCAAGGTCAGCAGCCCCAATAGCTTTGCAGTGGCTAAGCTGTAGTGAATAAGCCAAGGTCACAAATCCCTCTACAAATGCAGCTGGTTACAGTACTTCAACACTTTAAAAAGAGAACACAAAAAAAAGAGGTTGATCAATAATTACTACTCCCACAGTGAGACATCCATGAATTATTTTAAACAGACTAGAGTGCATTCAACCTAAACATTTATTTTTTTCTGCATTCCTTTTGAAGCATCTAGAAGCTGTGTTGTATAACAGTGGGTTTCTCTGTTTTGGACTGAAAAAAATAGGAAAAAAAAAAAAAAGCCAAAGAAACCTAATATATTATTTCTCATAGACTAAGTGCCTAAATTTCCCAGTTGACCAAATAAGAAATAAAGCTGTGTAGTTTTTCTTCTAGGACTACAATATTCTGTATGAATACATGTCTGTGGACATCTGTGATTGTGATACTGATGTATTCAGCTTTAGACGAACAATGAATAGAGATATGTAACCTACATTAGAAATTATGTAAATCCAAATAAGTGAACATAATCCGGTGTCAGCTGATGTCATAAAAATGCAGAATTGTAAGTAAAAAGGTAATTTAAAAGACAGAAGGAGAGAGATGTAGAAATCTGTCCTGATGGTGTAACGTCTACTTTCCTGAGCACTTTTTCTGCTGTAATTTTGTTCTTGTAATCCATATGCAACACTGCATCAATGTACATCTATGTATTCTTACTAGAATACTCTATTTTTTTCAGTTAGAGTTTGCATCACAGTTTTCTAATATCTTTTTCTTTTTCAAAATATTCAGTATTTATAACCATAAAGTTTCCAGCCTTGCTGTCCAAAAATATTGTCCACATCGAATCAAATTTTTATGCCTCTTCAATAATAATAAAGTAAATTAAAGTCAGTTTTAATGGCTGCTTTCTATGCTTTTTCCTTTTTCTCCCCCTTAGTTAAGTCTTCCGCAAAGCTCTCCCTCTCTCTGGCTTAGGACTGAGCCTGTACTCCAAGACTGTGGCAGAGTAAGTCAGGGGAGGTGATGCCTTTCTCTGCAGAAAACCTACAATTCTGCTGACTCAGCAGAGATTTCTGCTTGGCTAGGCTGCAAGCCCTAAAATTCAATATTATACAATAGCATATATCACTTCACAGTAGCATTTTAATAAGAGTTTTAGAAATAGGCTAATAAACCTAAGTTGTAATTAAAAGAAGAGAGAGAGAAGAGGACAAAACTATAATATATAGACGTTATCTTTAAATTTACCATTTCATCATATGCTCAGCCATTCATTAATCTGCTTCAATAATACTTTCAACCTTTCCTGTTATTACTTCATGTACCTTATCAATGACAGTGGTTGTTGGCTATCATTATACATATGCATACAAATGAACAGAGAGGTATGAACTTCCTCTTTTTTTTGATTTGACTTCTGAAGACTTGTAGAGCTCTCAATTTTCCAAAGACTGAGTTTTCAGCACTTTAAGCAATAAGCATTCCTATCAGAAAAGGCTCAGAAAATGAAGGACTAAGTTATCTTTTAATGTCAGATGAACTTCTGTGGGCAATGCAGGTTAGTCCAAGGCACGGAAAAGAATTAGTATGTAAAAATCACAAAGAAGGAGTATGAAAGTGCTCCAGCTCAGACTACTACATGCATTATCTTTATCAAGAAGACAAAAAGGAATGATGTCCTAGAAAATGAGGAGTAATTGTACAGGAGACATCTGAGTGTGCTGTACTAGAAGCTAGCTGCATGTTGTCTGGCCATACCTATGTGTCAGGCCAGGAAGAAATTTAATATCCTGAATGATTTCAAAAGGTCATTTTCTGAACTTGGTATTCAGTGAACTTCAATCTCCTTTTAATTCTTGTAAAGGAAAACACAATTTTGTCCCTGAAACACAGAAATGGGAGCACAGATACCAGGAAGTTCCTCCTGGCTAAGCCTCAGAGGTTTGGTGAAAAAAGCAACGATGCACATCATAGATGGAGCAAGAGCAGCTGTTTTTAAGGCATCACATTCATATGAGCTTCTGCTATGACAAAAGTTTTGCTTCTTTCCATCCTCCACACTTGGCTTATTAGCTCATAGGATGCATGGCACAGAATCCTAATGAAATCACATTGATTTGTTATATATTAAGCTTTGCCAAGCACTAACCCTCAAACCTGGGATAGAATTAATTTCTTCTGCCAAAGCAGTTAATCTAAAAGCTGCAACAATTTAATGAGGAAAATATTGATTTGAAGGTTGCCTGGTAAAAAGATACACGTAAATATTTATTCCATGAAACTAAGAAATAACAATATGACAAAGTTATTCCAATAAAAAACTTGCCAATTGTGCAACCATTTCCACCCTCTCAGTGTGGTGTCATGGAATCAGTAGAAAAAAGTCCTCCCAGCCCAGCATGGAACATCAAATAAGAAAATATGAAATCTTTAATTACAAAATTCCTCCTTCAGCATTTTGCTGAAATTATTAAGGGATTTCTGTGAACTGCAGTTGTTTTCTTTGGCACGCAAACTGAATCTGGAGGGTTTATCCTCCCTGATAGAAGTGGCTGTTGAAAACAGGGTAGAAATAATGAGGACTAAAGTACACGAGTTGTGGCAGGCCTTTCAAAACTGAAAGGGGGAGGCAGGGAATATTTTATGAGTAATGTGTTTCTCACATTCTGGAGTAAAACAAATGATATAAATATGGTGGGAAATGCCATGAAAGATCACATCAGATCTGTGAAAGCCACATAATGCTCTATTTAGGGACACAAAAGGAAAAAATCAGTAGGAAAGAAATAAAGCGCTACAAAATTCAGTTCCAATGTCCCAGTGTCCAAGAGCACATTCCAGAATATATTCTTTTTAGCACTGCCTGGTTGCTAACACCAGCTGTCACAGTTTAGGGTCAGGGCGGCCCCTTAGACCTATAAGAGACACTCTCTGTTAACCCCCCTCCCTCCCCAAAGGGGAAGAGAAAGGGAATAAAGGAGAGAGGGTTAGTGATTAGAAAATGAAAATAGAACAGCTTTAATGAAAATGAAAATAACAATAATGGAATATATACAAATACATACAAAACCAGTATCAAACCTAACCCCCCCACCCCCAATGGTAATTCCATCACCATCACCACTGATGCTGTGTAGCAGGCACCGGGGGAGTCCCAGACTGGGCCCCGCAGCAGATGGGAGCTGTGTTCAGGAGCTGGATTCTGGTACCGG
>WTSP01004518.1:33946-44013 GCA_025331215.1 Actenoides lindsayi | reverse complement strand
GAGGGGATCTTATTAATGTTTACAAATATCTGAAGGGTGGGTGTCAAGTAGAAGGGGCCAGTCTCTTTTCAGTTGTGGCCTGTAATAGAACAAGAGGTAATAGTAGCGAGGTGCAACACAGGAAGTTCCACCTCAACATGAGGAAAAACTTCTTCACTGTGAGGGTGACGGAGCCTGGAACAGGATGCCCAGAAAGGTTGTGGAGTCTCCTTCTCTGGAGATATTCAAGACCTGCCTGGATACGTTCCTGTGTGGCCTGCCCTAGATGTTCCCGTGTTGGCAGTATGATTGGACTTAATGATCTCCAGATCTCTTCATTGAGGTCAGAAGCCCCTTGATCCAAGCTAGCAGCTCTGCTGCCTGTGAACAGTGGCTTTTGTGCGCAGAAAAATATTTTTGCTAGAAGATAGGGCAGACAAGCAGAGAGCAGCAGCAGCCCTTTCAGGAAGATGCAGCAGAAATAGCAGGAGACAGTATTTCAGCTGCTTGGCTCTATGAGCCCTATCTCCATGGAGAGGAAGCCAGTTGCTTTCTAAGATTAGACCCACATCTGCTTAGTATTCCCTGCACATCTGTTGACGAATACACACACAAATGGCAAAATACACATGCTGAGTTGACTTGTCCCTTTTCAAAAAGAAGGTTACCATGAACTGACTTCACATGATTGATAGTGCTTGTGGAGAGCAGAGATATCACCCAGAGACTATTGGCATGTTCAGCCATGCACCAAACCACAGCCAGAGAAGTGCCTGCCTGGTCAAGGGAAAGTTTGGTGGTCTATACCTCTTGGGATGCTTTTCTTCCCAGGTTTGGGATGAGCACTTCTGGAAAGGTTAGAGGTGCAGAGCGAACCACCTGCAGGTCCTGGTGTTCTGTAAGAACATCTAGCAGTTTCAGTCTTCACTCCTGCTTCCATGCTAGCTGGCACCAGAATCACTTGGAAATGCAGTACTAGCAGTCTCCATGATGCTCTGTGAACTTTCCACACTGTTAGCCAAACCAGCACAAAGCAGCATTGTTAACATATAGTTAGGCATATACTGTTTCTGACATCTCCCTAGCCTCACAGTGTCAGCTTGCCCCATAATTGCCATTTCTATGAAGCCTGGAAGAGTTGGGTGTTACCCACTGTGTGCAGGAGAGGTCAAATCTCACCTAAAACGATTTTCTTATCACTTTGTCTGAACCACCACAGTTTCTTTTTACTGGCTGCCCTTTGTTGATGAGAAAGAAAACTTGTTTTTAGAGTGACAAGAGAACTATTTTTCTCCCATTGATTGTAGTATCTACCTGAAGAAAATATTGACACCAATAATGTTGAACAACATGAGAAAGGAAAATCAGGCCCCAGTGGTTCACAGAGGATTTAAAGGGATCATTGGTTCAGAAAACATATAATGCAACTTTCTTCATCACCAACAATTGTACTCACCAGCAAGGCAAGCTTCTCTTTCAAGAATGTTTTTCTAAATGTCTTTAAAAGGTCGGTATGCTTTATGCTCAGCCATCTGCTGGTGAGTGGTAGTTAGCAGATACTTTAGATTAAGAAAAAGAGATAGGAGGAACAGTTTTGTCTTCTCATCTTCAATGCTAAGAAATGAAAGTCCAACTTGAAAGGTGCTGGGCCATCTGTGGACCGCTTAAGCAAAATCAGTTCACTGGAACATTATTTAAACTACTGTTCATACACAGAAGTATTCCATGAGAAAAAAATGATTTTTTTCTGGTTCACAGAATGCATTTGAACTCTGTCCTGCTCTGCAGAGTCTACAACACATACTGCCCAGAAACACCGAAACAATCCAGAAGATTTCAGCATGAGTGATATGCTGAAATAAACCCAGACCTTCAAGAGCTGGCATCAGTTATGTGTATTGTGAACAACTGTCACATAAATCATTCCAAATCTTTGGTCTTCAGTCCCATATTTTGTTCCTTTCTAGTCATCATTTTTGCTCATTGTTCAAGTTCCCCACAGTAAAATCAAACATCTTCTTACTTATCAAAGTCAATAAATTTCTTGGCCTCTTGCTTCACATCTCAGCTGCCATGTCACTGCTTCATTTAGCTTCACTCAGCCAATTCTATATCATGTAAGAAATCCATGACTGTTAAAGTTGTCTCAAATTGTTTATTGGAAGTTATATATTAATCATCATATTATATAAAAAACTTGTTCTGTACAGTACAATACAATTGTTTTACACAATAATTGTATGTAATATAATGGTATTTCACAATACAATTAATTTATAGTATAGTCATAATTAGTCATATAATTATATTCTTTAAACTCTCAATGATTTCTAACTATCTGTTAATAAGATCATATCAATTTAAAAAAATTGTTCTGGTCAACAAGCATTTGCCTTTCAAAAAATTAAACAGGCCAGATATATCTAGAGCATGGGAAATATGCTCAGTATCTTCTCTGGAGTTTAGAATATAGTTTTCTGACATATCTTTTGGGGAATATTTTTAAGCTTGGTGATAATCAATAATCTGTTAACAACATGGAGCTGCAAACCAGAGTGCAAATCTGCAGCCTTCCCTAGGCAAGCCAGTTTAGTCAGAGTTATTATGTAAAAGGGGATATTCCAGAAGAATTTCTGGTTTATGTATGGTGCAAAGCTCTACTCAAAGAAATCAGATCCCTTTGGTTTCTGCTTATTTAACAACAGAATTGAGCCACTCATGCGCTAAGGAAAAAAAATCAAAATGTCAACGAGACACCTTTTGTCTTTCTGGACATTATTTTTCCTCAAGTGTACAAAAAACACTTGGAGTACTAGATCATTACACCACAACTATTCCAGTAGGTTTAATTAAGGTGGGGTTTTTCATGCTGTGGGGGTTTTCATTAGTCAATGTTCTTAGCCAAATTATATCTCCATCTACCCACATATAAACCTGCTTAATCCTTCCAAAGGCAGCATAAATATCCCATCACTTAAGAATGAGAACAAGTGGTAAAAATAAAAAATATAAAAGCCTGCTCCAACAACAGAGAGGAATGGACCCAACACACTGTTTTCTCTACAGCTTTGAGCAGAAGTCATGAAACACTTTAACTTCATAATACCTCTCTGAAAAAGGAACTTTCCCTTCTGAACCTGCTATTTCATAATGCCTCACCAATGGGAAGTGTGCACTTGATATTTCCCAGGCAAGCACCCACTGCAGCAGTTCTCACATTCTTCCATTGCTCAGCCACACCTCAGGATATAACACATCTCCAGCATCCCCTCTGAGAGACTCTAGTTTAGCCACCCCTCTCCATACGCGCCTACACACATACCCTGTCCTGCTCAGGAGGTAGACAGCACTCAAAAGCGGCACTAAATATTTATGCTTAGGCTACTAAATTCTCCTTGAACTGGCTTGTGGGTGAGACAAGACATACTTTTGCTCTGCATTAACTAGATCTCCATTGACTATAGTGGAAACTTTAGATATAAAGTTATAGATATATAATTATATATATGGCATATATATAAGTTATCAATATAACTTCTGAACTGAATTCCAGCATGTATATTTCATTGTAAAGCTCTGAGTCAAAGTAGTCTCATCATTAACTCAACTTATACCACTGTGTGGTATAAGTTCTTCTTCTTCACAAGAAGAACTTCTCTAACAGAAGCAGAACTCAGCCTTAATTACACTATTTTTTAATGTTTTTAAATATTTTGAAGGCAGACTACCACTTGCTCTTATTGTAAGGAAACAAGCTGCAAAACTAAGAAAAGAAATGAAGATCCAGGCCAAATGTAAAGGGCTCACCCTACCTTTGTAAGGCAGCTCTGCTAAGAAAATAAACTACAATATATTTTGTGTAAAGAACAGCTAGCAGGAAATGGCCAGAGTTCCCATCCTCCCAGGTACCAATTGTAAGAGGTCAGGTGTGAACACCTGAGCTCCTCCTCTGAAGGGTGCTATTGTTCCTTGTCCTTGCTGCAGATGAGCAAGGTACCTTCAGGAGGCTAAAATGTGAATGAGCTGTAACCTCATCTGGCTCTCCCTTCCAAATGCAGCCTGGGACAATGCCAGCAAGTCAGACTGCACCTTATGTCCTCTCTGCCTTAGTTCTTTCCTGATTAAGGCAATTTAAAGACCAAGTCCCAGCTTGTCCATGAAACCCAAAATGAAAGGCTTGATGATACTTGGGCAGGAACCACAGCTGCTGTGGGTTGGCCAAGAGGTCTAGCCTTTAGCCCTGGTGCCATTTATATTTATGTGTGGAGTCCAGAGGGTGATGCCAGTGGAGCCAGTTCTTGCCTAGGGAAGCAAAGCCCAGACATATGTGTACAGATCTGACCAGTCTGGCAGAAAGCTTCCCATGGCAGGACCATTCTCTCCTGGGAATTTGCATCTCCTTTCCTTATATAAGTTGATTAAAGGAACCGTGATTCACTTAAGATTTGTTGCACTGTAAATGAAACCAAAGCTTTAACCACAAACACTTTACAAGTGATACTTAGCAGTGTGCAGGTTATTATCTCCAGTCCCTTCTGGCTTTTTGCAACTAGTCCAAGATTCATTTATTACCATACCATGTGTGTAACACTATCCTGCTGATCTATAGAAAAAAAATACATAGTAAGCATCAACTGAATATTATAAAAGGCTCCCACTTTTGCTGTTTAATGCATTATCTGACTTATATATCTTTGCATTACCACAAGGTTTCTGGATATTAAAGTGTTGGAACGTGACTTGCATGGTACACAAGATTTTCTGGTAGGCTTACAAGGTATCAAAGGATCAGCTCAAATTTATGTGAGATACAGGTCTAATAAGTGGAAAAATGGGTGCGTGGTTGTGTAGCTGCTGATGGCTGGTGCAGGCATGCTCTCATTTCATATACAAGAACTTTATGTAGTGTTGTCTCACATAGGTAAACATTTCTCTTTTTTTATTCTTGAGGCATAGCTTTAAAGCCACATATCCAAGCAAACAAGATACAAAGAAAACTTTTAGCACTTCAGCATTCCAGAAATGGGACTGATGTGTAAGCAGAGCTTGAATTTCAGTGTCAGAAGCCAAGTTGTGAAGCAGAAAACTCCCAGGACAATAGGCTTCATCTCCACAGCCTGCAGCCACAGCACCCACTGCTGCCACCTCTGCCCACCGTGCAGGAGCAGCAGGACAGCACATGTTGGATGTGCACAGACAAGTTGCCTTAAGTCCTACAAAAACCCTGTGGCTGAACAGGCAAACTATGTTCCAGTGAAGCAAATGTCAACCTAGAGATAACACTGTGGTCAAAAGTAAAGGATTCATTGCACTGAATTTTAAAGTGTGGAATAAGTTAAAAAAAGGCATCAAGTATAGATTTTTCCATTCTCCTTTTCCTTTATATTTTGTCATTACTGATTAATTAGAAACAAGTAACATCAGAATTAGTCAATATACTAATTTATTAAAAATTTATTATTAAGTATAGCATTTATTGAACCAACAAGAACAGCAGTGACATATTATATTGTGTTTTAAGCAAATACAGGATAAAGTAACATTTTCCAAGGTGTGCAAGTCTGACAGACATGTACAGGATATCTTACAAGGCCACTTAGAGTTCTAGTAACTAGAGTTCCTAAAATTATAAATGGCAAGTTCCCAAGGGATTTCACACAACATCAAATAACTTCAATAAAGACCTCACTGTGACAAAAAAGAATATAAAGATTGGAATTTGGCATTTTGGGGCACCACTCTGACAAGTATATAACTTACTGCTTCACTGCAGAAAATTATAACCAAAGTTCATCTGAAAGTAATGTTTTAAAATCAAATCTTGAGTTATTTCAATGACAGGCTTAATGGATGGTTTTGGGAAGAAGCAGTCCAGTGTACATGAGGAACTAAAAAACTTTCTCCTTTATAGTTTCGAGGGGTCCCTACCTATAAGGTACATTAAGAACCACATTAAGAACCACAAACTTCACTCCTACCTGAAAATCTCAAAGACTAAATCTAAAGTAGTCTTAATCTTGCTGATGTCATTTTTCAAGAAATCTTAGGACTCTGGAGAAATTTCAGACAGCTGGATGTCAACAGGAGTCAGGTGTGAAAAAGGACTGATGAGGAAAGATAACATGCAGACTGCTGCTTCAGAGTAACACAGATAATTGGCATAGTGTTTTTAATCAACACTTTAAGGTACACAGCTGAAGCTTTTCAGGTGAATTTGAACACTTCTAGAATGTGTTGATCCCCTTTACCCTTTCTGTCTAGTATAACATCATCTTCAGATCTGAAATGATATTTTGAAAAAGATACTAAAACAAACCTTATCAACACAAATTTGTTCTTGACAATGATGATGACTACAGGCCAATTTAAGCAGTTACCTGTGGCAGTGATTGATTAATTAATTCACTCTGTCAAGGGGGAAAAAACATGTGTCTGAATCTCACCACACTTACGTAAGGCTGCGATGGTGTCTCTACTTCCTGAAATCCAAATCTGGGGGAGGGCTCTCATCCCAAACATAACATCAGTCCAAACCTGCTTGGTTGTCATCACTTCCAGACTCTGTCAATAACTAGTAATAAGGTGCTTTCATAATTATTCTTTCCATATTTATATAAAACATATTTCTGATGTATATGATATAAAGGGTTGTGCACTAAGGTTTACACCACTCCTTAACAGTCTGCAAAGAACACTTAATTCTCAGCAGGTAAATGATCTGTTTATTGTCAAGTATCAAGCTACTCATTAGATGTTGCCTCTAAGGAATATTTTGTTTACTAAATAGCCAAGTGATGACTCTGTCTGTAAAGCTCTGAGGACACCAGCATTTCTAAATCCACAGCTCTTTAGAATATGGTTTAAAACTGTTGGTTTGCGTACTAGAAGACAACCAGGTGAATACATTTGATTTTGAATGGACTCCCCAGAGAAAAGGGCCAAAAGTAAGAACATTCTGATCCTTCAAATGCAATTGTGAAGGTAGATGTCTTAAAATGTCAGGGTCCCAGGTGGCAGAGCTGTATCACTGTCAATATCTCTTTGACTAATGGACTAGAGAGTGCCTTGAAGCTACTAAGCAAAGCATCAGTAGATAGAAACACACCAAGTTTTCTTCTGTATACTTGCTACAGATAGACTGCTTGTCAAGCTAACAACAGAGACTGTCAGATGGGAATGACGTCTCCCATGGGACATTTGCTGACCCCTCACATTGATAAGAATTTTAGGAAAACCCCTATAGATCTCCTTTAAATTTTTACAGGCATTAAATCCTGATTTTGGATGTTTATCCCCAGCTACTCAAAGTAATAAGTATGATAAAGTGCTTGGATGAGTAGCTTAGAATCATGGTATTTCCAAAAGAGTACTTTGCTTCTTGCCTTTTTCATATTTGCTATCTGAATTTTGAGACAGGACATATAGCTGAAACTTTTTCCCTGCAAGAACTTTCTTTAATGTCATGTAATCATGCAGATACAAGTTTTGAAGTGGTGCATTTAAGGATATGCCATTAAAATAGAAGTAGTGAAGAGGGTTTTTTGGTAAGCTTTTAGCAGATTCTGAGTGATAAATCTTCTCCCTGTTCCAAATCCTATCCCTGAATGAATGCCTGTCTAAAATTAGTGTTGTTCAATGGAGCCATGAAACACCGTGAGAGTCCTGTGGCCTCCTAAGCCATCCTTTTGATGGCAATTCTTATACACAGTTTAAACGTAAGGAGTACTCAACACATCTATGTTTGCAACTCCAAATTGACTTTTTTTTTTATTCCAAGTTTTGCTTTCTGTAGTATGTAATAAAAGAGACATTCTTCCTACATTCTCCCACAGAGTTTTTACTTTCTGTTCTTTCTTGTCACTTTCCTTAATTGAAAGTAAAGAAGATACAGCTAGAAAAAACATGATTTATTCCTTATGCATGAAAACATAATATCATTCTAGGTTATCTCAGTGGGGTGCACTGTGCCTGCAATGCACCAAAAGCTCTCTGAAATTAAAAGCAAATAAACTAACTGGGTTTATGTTAAACAAAACAATGGAAAATTCCTATTAATATAAGAGAGTGAGCTTGCAGAAAAGATACGTTCCCTGTTCTTTGCCAAACTCCCCACTTTCTTTTCGGCTCAGCAAGAAACGTAGCACTGTGTTGCATTTTCCTGTTCGGTGACCATGTTATCATAATGATTCTTTCCTTCCTACTATCATAAAATGCTGGAAACAAGTAACTTTGAAAATTGGTAGTATTACAGCTGCTTCTTGCAGTTGCCCTCACATCAGGATGTAGCACTATTAGTTATATAACTCAGCCTCACTGCTACAGTGGAAAAAGCACTGCCCTGAACTATTACAACAGTTTTCAGAGTAAAGGGAATATTTTCATCTCCCACAGTTGAAATCAGTGTGATCACTGACTGTGTCCAATCAAATAATAATTCCATCTTCATCTGTAAGCTTTTGGTAACAGTAACAGGCAAATCTATCCTATTTCCCTTTAAAATGTTGGCACAGACGTTGCAGTCATAAATAGGGGCCCTTTTTGTACAAATACAGAACAGAAGTGATGATCTTTTCCTCTAAGTTCCCTGTTCTAAGTATAGATATTACTTCGTGATGACAAATGTCAGGTTGGCTTCCTATGTGCTTTGCATGACACTCTCTAAAATATATAACTATGCACTGGTGGCAGCAAACCACACCTGTCTGCAAAAGGAAGTACCTAAGGTAGGAAATTAAATACCTCCAGACTCTCTTTGAATCCCTACCAACCCACCTGGGATTATTTCTACAAACTGAAAAAGAATGAAAACAAAACATACCACTTCCTTTTTGTTCTCTACCTTTACAGAATGGTCCAATGGGTTAAAGAAAGTCCCCAGAAGCCTCAGATTTGGAACATAATTTGCAGACTAGGCCAGGTCAAATCCTGTTGCATCTTTGAAGGAATTGCAATGGTAATGGTACAGGTAAGGGAATTCATCATAAGAGCAGAAAAATTTCATGCAACTGCTCACATCAGTATCTAGACCAGTATTCTAGCTGTTTTTTCTGCAGCTAATCCAGTGTCTCAGAAAGCTTTAGTGCACATGGATGTATAAATGGAAGGTTTCTTATCTCTATAGTTTGCAATTAGCTCTCTCCTTCCTAAAGTCTCCTGCTTTACTAAGTTTACACCCTCACAAAACTGAGTAAAAATAGAAATAAGACACAGAAATGCTTGCTGAAAGGCCAGGAGTTAATCTGTGCTTGCAGTACTTTTCATGAGAGGCTCTTTGATCCTCCCTCTGACACCTGGTTCCAACTGCATCTAATACTTGAGCTACAGTGCAACATGCAGAAGGAATGCAGGATCCGACACTCCCAAGGTGCCGTAACAACACAAATGCTGTCCACACACACACTTTTGCCTAAGTTTCTTTATAAATATAGTCTAAATATAGTGTGGAAGGTGCTTTGTCTACAGATAAGGACTGCAGGGAACAAGGGAACAAAGCTGAGCACCAAGGAAATGATAACCAAGTCCTTCTGAAAATCTTACTGTGACTATATGAATTGATTTCAGCATTTATACCACCTCTGGGTGGTGCTTTAATGCAGTGATTGTATTACTAGAATAATTCCCATTTCTACAAACAGAGCAGTCAATTTTAATTAATCCTGGATGTACAGATAAACCTGTTCAAAATCAAGTCATTCCCCAGGTTTGGCAGTTCACTTCCCTGAATCATGATTGAACTGTTTGGTGAGAGGCAGAAGCCAGCGGCATATCGGGGAGGTGCACCAAATATTGCATTACAACAATTAAATAGATTTAATGAGCCCAGTATTCTAATTCAACCTGAAGTTCAATGCCAGTTGTTTCTGCTGCAAGGTAGCTAAGAGCTTATATTAGATACTTAAACATGAATTAGCATGCCTGAAACAACAGAAGACATCTATGCTAGTAAAAAGAATTTCTCCAGAGACAAAACCATACAGCACACCTCACATCCACATAGAGAACTTCTCTTCCAGTCCAAGATAGGGTCTTAGCTGTTAAGATGGGATGGGATGGGATGGGATGGGATGGGATGGGATGGGATGGGATGG
>WTSP01004518.1:9678-33846 GCA_025331215.1 Actenoides lindsayi | reverse complement strand
TCCGGGCCAAGTTGGGGGCTGAGTGGTGAAGGTGGTGTGGGAGGGGATGGGATGGGATGGGATGGGAGGGGATGGGATGGGATGGGATGGGATGGGATGTTCCCTGAACTATGCCCAGATGCTGTTTAGGAAAGCATGAGTTGTGTCATCATGGGACTGTGACCAGTCCTTGCAGAGTTTACTAACATAGACATAGGTTATGTGTATAACACCAGGAAGCCATATTTTTATTGAATCCATCTGTTGATAGTGTTTCTACAAAGCCACGGTACACGCTCAAGGCTTTGCTATTTTAAGGTGTTTTATGCTAAGAAGTATGTGTCTGAGACTACTCTATGGCCATCAGTTCCTCCAGCCTATGCCATAATACCAGACTCTCTTACCCTGCAAAAACCCAAACCAACATCCCCATACAAATTTCTCGTTCGGAATGACGTAAGTCTGAAATTGTGCCCAGGATTTGTCAAGTGTTACTTGGCCTGCGTCAAATCCTGCCAAAAAACATCCTAAAAATGTAACAATAGATAGGATCTAGTTCCCATACCCACGGATATACTCTGCTATGGCTTAATTTAGGAATGTAGATGTAGCAGGAGAGGCTGGTTTTATCCATATGTATACGCCAGTACTAGTTACAGACAGTCAAACACTACACAAGGCAGGCCTTCTTTCAGTGATCTTGGACCCTGTGCTCAATTTCTACAAAATAATTCCATTCCAGAATTAATGATATTTAAATAATACCAGAACATCATCTTTTTTCTACTCAGGACTTCATATTAGCAACAACAAAATGATATAATTTGTCTTTTTTTAAAGCTAAACATTTGCTTGGACAATAAAAAAATAGATGGTGTACATGAAATCTATCACAATAAAGTATTTTGAATACACTAACATATGTAAAGAATATCTTTAAGATTTGGAGGCTGCAAATCAAAGTCTAATGAAATCTATGGGAAGACTGCTACATACTTCAGTAAACGCAGGCGCTAGCTCACAGTTCCAGGAATGTTAAATTTCCAGTAGTTCCAATAGCTAAGTGGGAAGTCCTCCAGATTTGCAGAAATGCATCTAAGAGTCAAATTCAGTCCAAAGATTTTATAAAATATTTTTATATTCATGCCAAAATATCTGGCATGAAATGAATCAAGATACAGGAATTTCCTACCATGATTATTGACATTTGTTTAAAATGTTATATACTCTAAGAGCAGTATACATTGTCTTGGTTTTGGCATATCCAATTTTGCCTTGTGTTTCTTAATAATTTTATTACTAAAACTACATAGTTTAATACTAAAAATGCATAGGGTTTAGGCCAAAACTTCTATATACAGCATATCATAGCAGCCAGGAGGAAAAAAATAAAAATATAAATTTCAGATTGTGATTGGCACATTTGGACATTTTCTGTAACAATTATTATAAATGGAGAAAAAGTCCTGAAAGAGTAATTGAATCATCTGACACCGTAGCATAACACAGATGAGAGTTTACAAAATTAAGAGATGAAATTGTGTTGCATAATTGCAGCATTGTAAAGACCACTTTTTTGATATACCATAGACCAGATTATAACCTTATATACTACAGAGTGTTATTACAAACACTGTATGATCACTAAGGGGGGAGTAATCAGTAGTCCACATTCAAAATAAGAGGATGTATTGAGTACAATTTTGAAGCAGTCTTTCCTGGCTCTAGCTCTCTTCAGGGGATGGAATATGTTTCTTAGCTGTTCAGACTTCATAAAGCTGAAGAATTTTATTGGAGGATAGAGCTATAATCCAAAATGAATTTGACAAACTGGAGAAGTGGTCTCAAAACATAGGGACAAGTGCAGAATATTACTTTTCAGAAGTAATAATCATTTGCAAAAATACAGGTATGGGGATAACTGAGTATGTTCTCTTTCAAAAAAAAGGTCTAGCACAGAAGCCAATATTAAGATGAAAAATCAGAACTGCCATGCTAGTGGAGGAAAGCCACGGTGGCATATATAAAAAGAAATACTCCTCTAAAGACATATGGAAATAATATGCTCTTCTACTTCACTTTGGTAAGGCTTCAATTGGACAACTGTACCTAATTCAGGTGCCAGCATTACAGTAAAAGCATAACAAAAGCATATAGGATAAAAGCTACCCACTACAGTTGCTCCACTGGGATGCTTTTTTGAGTGTTATATTTAACTATTTTTACAACCTTAATTTCAAAGATGTTTGCATGGAAGCTAAAGAGGATAAGAAGAACACTCACTGCATCAGCAGTATGTTCTGGGCACTGCTTTTTATGAGTGAGATAAACTGTATAAATATATAAACACTGCTCCCTGTCTGAAGTACTTCTCCAGACTTGAATTAAGTAGCCAATGTTTTGCTTTCAACAGGATAAGACTAAAAGTAAAAATCAAGCAGAGGCTAAAATTGCTTTCATTAGCACAGAAACCCCAAATCCTCAAAGAACGTCTGTTAGAATAGTCAGTATTAACTAGATTGCAAGTTATTCTCCTCAGCTTATGTCACTATTCACCTTATTTTTTTTTGTTGATATTTATATTCCAAATAGCAGTAAATACAGAAATAATGCAGTTCCTTTGAATCCCATTTCTGACGTGAGGCAGATTTATCATTCTGCTTGCCAAAGGAGCAGATTTCTGATGGCTTTTTTATTTTGTTCAGGGCTCTGAAGCACTCTTGATCCCCGAGGCAGTGATAAGAGACTCCACATTCTTACTTTTTTGTTGTGTAGACCTTTGACAGCTTGTAGAAAGCGGCAGTTACAATGAAAAGAATGCGTCAGGGCACTGAGCATCTCTCTCCATTGTGCTGTCTTGAACTAGCCATTTCAGTTCTCAGTGCTCTGCACCCATTTGTACAAAGGATAGAACTGTTAAAAGGCACAAATATTTGTCGCTTCAAACCTTCAGTTTCACTCAACATCCAAGTACTTCAATAAAGGCCAAGCTAAGTATTGAAAAGGAAACACACATTCACTTTGTGCTGGAGATGTAAATACAGAGAAGTGTTAAGTTCTCTTCAGGTGAAGAGGAAGATTATTTCCCTCATCAGCTGTCTCCCTCTTGGAATTTTATAGATGTTTAGCATTTTTCAAGTTTTTTCTCCAGTAATAGCATGAAAACTGTAAATAGAGTTCAGTGTCATGCACGCATTTCCTCTGCTTTACAGCTGACTGTTACATATGGTGGAATCAGCGACCTCTGCAACTTCAGACTGTAACAGAACGATATATGGTTTCATGTATATTCATTTTCCCTTTCTCTCTTCCTCAGTGTACTGAAAGGACAGATTCTCCCTGCACTGCAGGACTTTTGCTAATACATTGGCACTTACAGAGTCACAATAGCAATTCTTTTCTCTCCATACCTCTTTTACAGGTAACTATCTCCAGCCAAGTGTATTCCAAACAAAACCAAATTCTGTCCTAAAATTCTCCAAAGCTATTTTGAACCTATATGCCTTTTTTCAAAGAGATGGCCTGGTCAGTATGCCAAGTGTGGAGGGTAAAACTCTGGAAACTTTGGATCAAGTAGCTTTTCTGCTCACAAGGTACTAAGGGATCTGGCAGTGCAATGACTTGGATGTTTCTGTTGATACTGGCCAGACCGTCACGACTGTCTTCTGTAAACTGCTCTCACAGGGGTCAGAATAAATTGTTACTAAACACATGTTATTAGAAGCCCTAATAAAGCGCAGAGCTTTTCACAGCAAGATGATAATCCATTGGACTGGCCATCATTTGCACATTCTGCAGAATGACCAACGTGAATGGCAGAGTTACAAAGTAATGAGCAGAGACACTCAAATACTCCTTATTTTGTAAAAAAATGTAAAAAATAAAATAGTTGGCAGATGGATAAGTATGATGGCAAGCTGCAGGATGTGCAGGTCCCTTACCCCTGTGCAGTGCAGTCTCCATACTCAGTCAGAAAGGGGAAATACTGAGAAGCCCTGAGCTTAATTGTAGCTACACTCAGCCCTCTGCTGCACATATAAACTAAATACAGCCATATACTGGACTGTATGAGCAAAAATATAGTCAGCAGGTCAAAGAAAGTGATTATTCTTCTGTACTCAGCACTTGTGTAGCTGCATCTGAAACACTGGTGTTTCACTTTTGGCCCACAGAAGCACAGTGACAAGGACAAATCAGTCCTTAGTGACTGCAGACCATTTTCCACAATGCAGCAGAAGGTGAAATATATTTCTTATCAGCAGAAAAAATAACAACAAATTGTGATCCCATTAAATTAACTTTCCTACAGCTTAGTAATAAATCAAACCATTAAATCTAATTTGACAAGATTCCTAAATTCCTTAGTATCATGCCTTCTAAGTTTATAGTGGTATCTCACAGGTCAGACCTATTGACTGGAATATTAGAAATTGATTGACATCTTGACTTTTTTTCTCCATTCCAGCTCACACATTGTGGTTGCACTTCAAGAGAAATTGAAAATACTATCTGGGCTGGATTAATTTCAGTGAAGTACACATATGATAAATTTGACCAGCTGTCACAGCCTTCTTAACTTATTTTAGAATAACTTCAACAATGTTAAATAAGCTTCCCTGGAAATTGGAAATGCTCCATCAATTGCCATACTTAATACCAATAGATTAAATGCTGAGCATCAGTTCTGGCACTGGTTGGAAATGTGACTCTTAATGTATCCCCTATCCTCTGTAAAAAGTATATTCACATAGCAGCGTCATTTCTACCAGTTCTTTGTGCCCTCCATACTACACATAGATTTTCATACTCATCTGGTACTTGAATCTGGTCTTCCAACAGGCAAAGCACCTTCGCTTTTTATTGACATCCCTGAAATTTGTGCATACTATGAATTTCCATGAAATGGCCCCAAACCCCTACCTTTAGGGATGGTTCCTAGATGCAACAAAATCCTAAGATATTCTGAAAAATTAAATTTTGATACTTTTAGTGTATGTAGAGCTCTTCACATGAAAATAAAACAATGTTTTCCACCATGAGATAAAGTTATCACCAGTAAAGGTGAGCATACGGGTAATGAGCTAAGAACTGCTTGAAGTCTCTGCTGGTATTTTAGCAACAGCTTTTCTATCATTTTCTTTTAGCAAAGCTCACAAACGGATCCAAGTCTTCTATGTTTTAGCAAACAGGAAAACTAGTTTACCTTGTCCTAGCTACTTAGAGCTCCACTCCAGTGATTACTGTTGTTGTTGTTGTTACTGCCCTACAGAGATGTACGGCATTTCACTATTTTTCATCTTAACCGTTGGTGGATTACTGATCAGAGCAGGGGAGAAGTCTGTATTCCTAGTGGGCATCAGTGCTCCCACTGAGTTCCTTCAGGTACCAGAGAGAGCACACTGGTTCTAGAGACCCTTCCTATCGCAGTTGCACAAGAACATTCACCAGCTATCTGAAGTATCTTGCCTCCATGTCAGGCAGGAGCATACTGACAAACACAGTTTGACAAACAGTTGATGGTTTCCAGCCCCACTATGGATCTCAGTAGTAGGCTGGAACTCCACCAGAAGCCCCCCCTCCAACTGGGAATATTGGTGATTCTTCCACTGCTGCTTTTCCTTCCAGGCTTCCAATACATAAATATGACATTCATTCACTAAAAGAAAGTTTGCAGCAGTGCAATTAAAAGTTAGCTTTTAATTGTTAAGTTTCTTGTCAACTGAAATCAACATATTTTGTGCAAAATATTTTTTCATTCATGCTTCCTTACAGACACAGGCTTTTCTCAGTGCTAGAACATTATCATTCTGTGGTACTGGTATGATGGAATTCTGGGATCTACATTTATTTGTAAGAACACCTGCAGTTTCCTACTATCAGAACCCAAAGCAAATGGCCAGTACCCAGTGAATGACTCAGCCTCTGCTCTAGCCTTATTTCAACAAGCCCCTTTTCAAAGGAACACTTTCACTTCTCCATAGGGATAGCTGCCATTCCTGTATCTGGCCACTTTCCCCTGTAGCCAAATACTGGAGTTATTCTTCAACTTCCTTCCCTACAAAAGAAACTCACTTCTCTCAATGCCCACGCCACTCAGCTTTCTGAGTTTCTCTCCTAGTTCCTTAGCAACTATTCCAGTAAATTTCAGCTCTTACCAGTACCATTAAAATCTCTGCTTATCCCTTTGAAAATTTAGTGTTCTTAGCATCAGGGACTGTCTGGAATGCACAAGTCTACAAAAATTCCTACTAGTCTCACAGATTAACAACAACTACAAAAGACCTTAAATTCCTCTATTCCACCATCACACAACAAAGCAGAATCACTTGTACCTGGATTATTCCTTGTAGACATCTCTTTAACCTGTTCTTAAAGTTCTTCAAAGACAGAGGTGCCATGACCTTCCCCAGGCAGCTTTTCCATCTCTTTACTATTCGTACCGTTAGAAAAATTCCACAGTATCTAACCTGATTTTTCTGATGTAATTTGAG
The DNA here is from genome assembly GCA_025331215.1 of Actenoides lindsayi. NCBI lineage: Eukaryota > Metazoa > Chordata > Aves > Coraciiformes > Alcedinidae > Actenoides > Actenoides lindsayi. Next base: position 27,376 of record WTSP01004518.1, on the reverse strand, counting down.
CCCTTACATCTCATTACATACATATATCATAGACTTAGAGAACAAATTATTTCCTTGATCTTCACTGCAGACCTTTACTTGAAGTTTGACACTCCTTTCTCTGTCTTTATCTGTCCTGACAAGAATCTCTTCTTTCATCTAAATAACCTTGCTTGTTCAGTCTTTACTTACAGGTAATGTTTTCCAGACCTCTGGTCCTTTTTTACGGATCTCCTCCTGAATTTCTCCTTTTTTTTGTTTCACAAACTGGAAGCCTCTGCTTCTGCAGAAACCTCACTAATGTTGTGTAAAGACTAAGGATTACTTCATATGTTCTGCAAGCTGCATTTGTCTTCATCTGGACATCTTCATCTAAATGAGGTGTATTAAGTAGGTAGGTATCATCTGTGCATGCAAGGAAGTTAGCAGAATAACAAGTCACTTCCATTGGTTTTCTTTCATTAGCTCTTTCTTAGCCTCAGGTTTGTCTAGCATTCCATTATCTGAATTATGAAAGAAAAACAGAGTGAAGCCCTGGCCAAATTCCAGTAAAGATGCAATAAATTGTAGCACTTTATATTAATATAATTGTCAGAGGCTATTCTAAAGCCAATACCAAGGAGACACAGAGAGATCTGAGTTACAAAGACACCTCTGTAACTGAAAGTTTTGGTTGAAACACTTATGGAAATGGAGTTTTAAAGGTACCTGTGTTTTTTGCCTATGTGAAAACTACATGCAGGCAGTTCTGCTGGAAAAGTACTAAATCACATATTCACAGAATGGTTTGGGTTGGAAGGGACCATGAAGATCACGTAGTTCCAATCACCCTGCCATAGGATGGGACACCTTCCACTAGATCATGTTGATAAAAGCCCCATCCAACCTTGCCCATAAACACCCCTAGGGAGGGGCCATCCACAACTTCCCTGGGCAACCTGTTACAGTGTCTCACCACCCTCACAGTAAAGTATTTCTTCCTATTATCTAATCTAAATCTACCCTTTTTCAGTTTGAAACTGTTACCCCTCATCCTACCACTACACTCCCTGACAGTCTTTCTTGTGCTGAAGACTCCAGTGCTGGACACAGTACTCCAGGTGGAGTCTCACCAGAGCAGATTACAGGGAGAGAATCACCTCCCTGAACCTGCTGGCCACAATCACTACAGCTCCAAATGAAATTTAGTGGAATCCTCACCTGGCGTAGGCCCTTTATTCCAGTTCATAAGAAGGAGTTACCTGAACACATAATTTTCATGTGACTCGAAAAATAAGCCCTTAGGATCTGGTAGACCAAAAGAAATACTGCTAATGGCACTAAATAAGCAACAGTAATGACAGACATTTTGGCAGCAGTTGAATAGAACTTGCAAAATGAATGCTACAAAAAGACATGTCCTCTATTATCTTTCCCAACTTTTTAATTAAAAAAGTGAGTCATACTTCATACAAATATGCTTCTTAATTTTACTGACTCACTGGATTTAGTGAGCAGGAAAAGAAACCTGTTATCTGAAAAGTTCACAGACCTTCACACTCTGCTTTGAGGTCCATGGGCTAGAACTGTTAAAAGAAGACCAGAACAGCCAGTTCCAGGACTGCAGGGCTCCATCATGAGTAATAGTTATTTGGGAAGACAAATGCCATCACTCAAAAGGTCCTCCCCTACCTTCTTCTTCCCCAATCTTTATATGCTAGGCATGATGTCATATGGTATGGGCCATCACTTTGGTCAGTTGGGGTCAGCTGTCCCGGCTGTGTCCCTTCCCAGCTCTTAGTGCACCCCCAGCCTACTCACTGGTGGGGTGGTTTGAGAAGCAGAAAAGTCCTTGACTCTGTGCAAGAACAGTCAGCAATAACTAAAACATCCCTGTAGTATCAACACTGTTTTCAGCACAAATCCAAAACATAGCCCCATACTAGTGACTGAAGAAAATCAACTCTATCCCAGCCAAAACCAGCACACTAGTGATTGAAGTACTTAGATCTAAAAATCTCCCTGAAGTCTTGCTTCCAGGAGAGCAAGCAGAGTTCACTCAGTGATATTTCTACAGGCAGTGGAGAACCAGCACTATCAGGAAGGACTTAAAGCCAGAACTCACAGTCCCTTATTCCAAGTGCCTTAATCACCAAATAAAGAACATGTCCATGATTATGTGGCTGAAAAAGCCATTTCCAGTTCTAGGGAGCAAGCTACTCTCCATGGACAAAAACTTTACAAATACATCTTTTTTAGTTAACTTCACCCAGAAGCATTACTTTAATGTAGATCAAGTCTATGTTTCTCAACACAAACCATCCCAAAAGTTAATTCAAGAGATTTCCATGTCATATTGACTTGTCATTAAAGAAGGAGGATACGTCTTTCTGAATACTAGAATCAATGGAAGTCATCAAATTGTATATAGCTACATGCTATCTTTCTACTCTTCTGTGAACCTTGAAGCTAAGTGTCATCCAAAAATGTTACTCCATCCCTCAAATTATTCATGAAAACATTTGAAATACCAAACGTAAACCAGAATTTGTGAAACAGGGACTTGGACTTAAAGCTGAGCACTGGGGAAAGTTCTATATTCTGCTATGCAGGAAAAAGCAACTGCTTTTTCTCACAGAGCACTGAGTGAAGGTGGCTTTGAGAAAAAACACTGCATGTCCTTCACAGAGAGACCTCTTTTACTGATCAAGTAATGTGGCATTTTTCCTGGGTTATTGAAGTCTGGTGATCATTTGATGATATTGTATCTGTCTCTTAGTGTGAAAATACCAGTACTGGATATCCTTTTCTTAGGGTGATGAGAAGATAGTCAGTTTCTCTTAAACTATTATATTCATAACTGGAATGAAAAATATGTTCTGATATACATCTGTCTGCCTCTGCGTATTTTCAAGAAAAAAAACTTATATCAGGTAAAAATAACAGCATATCCTTTGCAATGTTATTTTCCACTGTAGTTTTCCATTTAAAAATTATTCTCTTTAAAAAGAAAAAAAATCTGAATGAAAAAATAAATTGTATGCTAAAGTGCAATCACCAGAAATATCAGTTACAACTTAAGTATTTGGCAAAAATACTGAAATTGTGAGAGAAGAGTACAGGCTAGAGAAATAAAAATTGCTCCAGGATAGGATATTTATTGTGAAAGAAATGGATTGACACTCAAGAATTAAGAATTTTTAACTAGTTTCTGGTACTATCTTGATGTAGCTTTCAGTAAGTCACTTTATCTTTTATATTTACATTTCATTGGTGAAATAGGAATAGCAGTATTTCCTTACTTTGTAGGAGTATTGATAAGGATGTCCATGTTGGTGAAAAAGGCTATTATTGCAGAGTCATGTGGAAAACTCTTCAAGTAATTAAAAAAGAACTTGCATTTATTTTCTTCCTTTCAACTGATATTTAACAGCTGTGTTGTCAGCAACAGAATATCTGTCAACAAGTGAGATAATGACCTAGCAACCAGAGACTTAAACAGTTCAAATTCCACATTCTGACTCTGCATTTGCATACTCAATACTTTATAGTAGCTTGGTCAAGAAGAAGTGACAGATATGAACAAAGGAAATGTTGTTTTAGTGAAGTTCTCTGCTTCTGAGGAAAGTATTCCCTCTTCTGAATACTAAATTTGCAGGAAGTGCAGATCCAACTATTCACCTGAGTGAACTCCACAACTGGCTGGCAGGTAAGGTATGTTTTGCTGTCTACAGTGCCTGTGCTGCTGCCCGGGAATCAAGTGTAACTGAGCTCTACTTGTCCAAGGATGTAATAGAATAAGCTGCAGTGTAGGAAGCAAGATGTACAAATCCACCCTCAAGAAGCTGAAAGATGCAACCCCATAACCTTATTGCCAAAGGATACTCCTCAGCTGGAAGTCAGTGACACCATTTGGGAAGACAAAATACAGAAAGATGAAAGGTGGCATGAAGATGCCTTTTTCTTTAGCTAGGTCTGAACCACTCTGCAATGAATGCAGTTCTTAACATCAATCCAAGCATCCAAAAGATGCTGAAACTAATGATTTCCTTAATTTGCAGCTTTCAGTGGACAAGACACCATGTAGATGTATATTTGTAAGAACACACCTTTAATTCCATAAATGTCCTCTTCCCTTCTCCTCTATCCTAACCTGACTGCCAGCATTTGTAGAAGGTTCTGCATTGGTTTTGTTTGTTGTTGTGGTGGTGGTGGTGGTTTTGATGCGTTTGTTTTGTTTTGTTTTGTCATTGTTGTTGGTTGGTTGGGGTTTTTTTTGGTCTGGGTTTTTTTAATTGTTTATTCATTTGTTTATTTATTTATTTATTATTTTCTTTACTTTTTTAAAAAAAAGGTAGATGTTACTGAGCAGAACTGGGGTATTGCAGTTCCTGAATTTTTTATACGGGCATATTCAGATAGGATCCTTCTCTTGGATTTAGGATTTCAGAAAATAAATGGGTGATGTTTAATGGCTTAATGGATAGTGATGAAAAGTTTGGTTGAGGATCTGCTTCACAACTGTATTCTCTAAGGTACAAGCTGACAGATTTTCACTGTGACTTCTACAAATCAAATTCACCAGAGACTTGGCTCCTGAACCATCTGTTACTCCAAGAAATACTGCTTAGTTTTTTGCTTTCCTCACCTTCACTCCTGATGGTTGGAAGCATTTAACAAACAGGTGGGTCTTGCAGTCTGCTCCAAAGGAAAACTCCCTGTGGTTGTATCTAATATCTTTTGTCTTCTATGTTTGAATCAAATCACAAGGATATCTGAAAAAATGCTCTGTAAATATTCTACTACATGCTAACAGTTGAAGTAAGCAATAGTAGCAGTGCAAACAGCACGAAGAGAAAAATATGTCACTGTTTTTGTGACATATCTGGGGCTGCAAAAGTAAGAAAGGGAGTAAATCTTTTAAAGGACATTTAAGATTTTTCCTTAATGAAAGAGCTTCGATGCAACAAAAATGAGAACACAGACTGAGCACTGGTGGAATCCTGTTTATCAGAGTGTATGATAAAAATTCTGCAATAATCAAGTTGCTTTAGTGCTGAGACTCTGGTGGAAAAGAGTGCTAGTCATAGTAATGTTGCCTAGAGTAGGAAAAACAGTACCAACAGTGTGGCATATCTGTTTCCACACCGTGTGGGTAACGTTATTGAGCTTTCTTGTATGTCTGCTTTAGTACAGTGTTTAATTACCTATTGCATACATTTCTTCCCAACGTTTGTTGAGGATCAAATCCAAGCAGAATGTGTAAGGAATCTTTTATCTGTAGCAGTCTCATTTCCTGAGGGAATAAGAAGGTCTCTAGTGAATGCGGCAGGGTACTTCTGGAACAAAAAAGGCAACTTAATTTTTTGCTTATCCTTTTTCTTCCAGCCTCCCAGCAATTGTTTTCTGTCTTTGTTTCTTTCACAGAGTTCCTGTGTTATGCCAGGCTCCCTCTTAGCTAAGTATTTTCCAGATTATCATTGTGTTCTTGTTTTCTGTCTTTCTTAAATAGCTGGAGGCTAGACAAAAGTGTTAAATGGCCCTTTGTCCCATCCCAAATCAACCAATTTGGGAGGTCTGCCTCAAAGGCATGAGAACTTTCTATCTTCTCAGAAAAAGAAAAAGGCTGCATGTTTTACCTTGAGAAGACAACTGATTTTCTCTTTTCTTTTGTTATTAGTAAAAAATCCCTTTGTTTTCATTGAAAATTTCCAAACAAAAGTCAGGAGGGGGCTGACACTCAACACTTAGACTATGACTATATTGGTAAATCAAACACTCCTGAGATTGCATTGTAGTCAAAGATCACCGTATGGTTTGCAAACATACCACTAAACGTTCTTACACCTCAAACCAGAACGGCCACAGCCTGACTGTCTCCCTGGCTTGTGCTGCCTAAGCTATGCCAAGACATCAGCTGGGAGTCTGCTGGTTTGCATGGGAAAAAAAAAAAAAAAAATTGCTAGGATCTAGGCTAACAATTTGCAGCACAGGCAGTCAAGTAGTCTAGATGTATTTAGCTTTAGGGTATAAAGATAGTCTTCAGGTTTCAGCCTGTATGGGTACAACAAACAACTGAGAATAGCATCTGATCATGGAATTATGACGCATCTGTAAAAACAGGCAGTGATGCAAGTACTGATCATTCTGTCCTATGTTATTTCTTCTTTGGGGACCTCTTTCAAATGGCATTTTCATACTTTCTTCATGAAGTTGCCATATGAGTTTTATAACTTTTAATTGAAGCACTCTAGGATCAGATCATTAATTATTTCTATTTCATTCATTGTTCTTAAAAAAGGAAACGTATACTAACTTATTTAAGCAAAACAGTTTGAAGTGTGCCTTCTTATGACAATGTCATCTGAAGTGCTGTGGATGATTTACATTGATTATGCATTTATAGTTCAATACCAGTGTAATTAGAAGAATTTATTCCATGAAATGACAGTAAACCTGTATTTGTATTAAGCGCTTGATTAAATCTCTTTGTGAAACATTTGGTGTTTAGACATGGTAATAACAGGATAAAAGATTTAACATTGTTTAAGCATTGTAATTCCTGTGTTGCTGTTCTTAATACACAAACTGTACCAACCCACCATAATAAAAATACCACACACCCAAACATCACTTTTCTCTGTGAAGGATGCCTAAACATTTTACAAACTACCTATCATGTTTCACTACAAATACAAAGGCTTTCTGGAATTGCCTCTGGCTATTGATTAATGGTAACAGCTCAAGCCAGTCTGAGTCAGAACATAATATCATACTACTCAAAATGGGCAACAGCTTACATATCCAGGATAAAGTTATCTGAATCAGACTCCAAGGCAGTCTCTTGAACAAGTCTTTCAGCACTTTCAGAAAGGGGTAAGGATTATTTCACAAGTAAAATTATTTAGGGCCACACTTTTTATCAGCCATTCCTCTTCACTGGCACAATAACCTTCCTCTCATTTTTAGGGGTCTCATTCATTGTTTATTCCTAGGCTAGATTATCACTTCTGGCCTGGATAGCACTTGCACCTAAAACCTGAATAGATGGCACTGTTGTCTGATTCATCTGAACGACTGCAGGATCAGACTTGCACAATCTCCTGCACTATCCACAAGCCTCTGGTTTCTTCTCAATGTGCTAAATGGATGTAAACATCTTTCTTGCTGAGAGTTTTTAATAACACAGTCTGAAGTAACTTGTAGCAGTTACAAAACAAAGTTACTTAAAATATAGATAATATTACATTAGAATTTTTTTTTTAATTAAAATTTAAAACTTTTAATAACAGTTCCTAAAGGGTATAACAAGCTTGACACTTAACATGCCCTTATGCTAACATATTTATGGACAGATTTTATAATGAATATGGGAAGTGACATTACTTAGAAAGCACATATGAAAGTTATTTGAGAATAGGGAGATTTAAAGTAGAATACCTATCCTAGATCAAGTCATGTGATGATGGCCCACGGAGGTTGCAGTATATTAACCAAGGACAATCAGTGAGGCAACAGCTAAATGAAGAAGAAAATATGGCATTGTACATATGATAAATGTGAACAGCAATGGCTTCAAAGAGGCTAGTTAGGCACGTGGCTAAATACAAACAATAGGTTAAGGAAAAACAGTATTACATATCTCTCAGTTATGAAAGTAGACCTGGGATGCAGCAATTAATAAGAAATCTGGGACTACCTTTATGATTTAAAAAAAATCATGATCAATTAAAAGTTATTCTCTGAGGACATCAAGCTAATGAGTGACATTTGTACGTAAACAAGCCTGTGCAGATTTTCTTGCTAAGTATATGCATTAACTCCTGTCTGCAAGTCAAGTGAAAACCTACTAATGATACAGAAAAGTCATTTCTGTTTCCAGATGAGAGAACATGGTGGGAAGTTTGTCTGAGACATCAGACACCACAACAATTAACAGGGTCATTTCAGAGATCACTGAATCTGGATGACATCTTGCTAGATAGCTTTCATGCTTAATGCTTAGGTCTAAGTTAACACTATGCACCTTTATAGCAATAACTCACTTTATGGCTCTGAGAAAATAACAGATGACACCACAGTCTTGAAGATTTTTGTATGCTAGGCCAGACACTGAGACTTCTCCAAGTCCATCTGTGCTATCTGATCTTGACTTCTGGGAACTATGGATTACTTGGGGAATACCATCCCATCCTGTACACGTTGGAAATTTGTCTTCTAATCTAGAATTTTCAAGAAACTTATCATGTTCAGAGGTAGACAGAAGACCAAGTTGTTCAGAACAAGACACATTATTTTCTGAAACTCAACAAAATCATTGTGTCACACACACCATTGTGGCACTATTAAGTGGGGTTACTCCTGAGTTACTCCAGTAAGCAACCTAAAAAAGTGTGCCTTTTGACTCCAAATTCACCTGGTTTAGAAACTAGCAGCCAAGGTGATCTAGCTGATCTTAAGCCATGAGAAAGTAATGGAAGCAAAAAGAGTTTCATGGGCAGTCCAAACGAGAATAACTTCATAGACAATCCTCACAAGTAATTACAGTGCTAGTACAAAGAGTAAGTGAAATCAATCAGTTTCAACTATACATTGGAAGCAGATGCTCTTCAGCACTTCTTATCCTCCAAGAGGTAATAGGGGCACAGCTGGAGAGCAGACACTGCTTGTTGTCCCCTCTATGCAGACCTGCTCTCTGAACAGCAAATGCTGTATTCTGAACCAGTTGAATCTGTCCATAGAAATAGCATTTTGAGTAACACCAGCAAAACTTTCACAGCACAAATGTTCCAGACCAGTTTGGAGTTCAATATTCAGGATTGGTTTGCTGATGCACTACAATGTATCTGGTTCCATGATATATCTAATTAGACAATTTGGCATTAAGATAGCATCTTAATCTTCTTCTGCCTTAACATACTTCAACAGTTCAAGCATGAGATCTTTGGTTTTACATTTATTTTACTTTCAAATAATACTGTAAGCTTTAGTCAGATGTATAATAAATTCCTGTGATAATGCCAAAATATTTTCCTTCTTTCACCATGAATATTATAGCCCCAGTCCATGGGCCCAATACATAGCCTTGGGAAGCCAGTTATATTCTGTAAGGTCCGGGAACAGGAATATTCTCTGCAAGTTGTAGAGCAACAATAAAATGCCTCTTACCACTATGCGACTAAAGGCTTCAAATAAAGCAGGTATATTAGTTAGTATGTGGTAAAATTCCACTGACTTCTGATAGATTTGCATGTGATTTATGCCAATCTTGGTTTTTGTTGAATCAGTGTCCTTTGAGATGTACTAGACTAAGAGTTAATGTACCACCTACACCAAAGAAGAGGGTAGCTCATGTAGATATGTATTCAACAGGTCTGCTCTTGTTCAATCTGCAAATCTCCTTCTGTACAGACACAGAAAAGTTTCTGGAACGTAGCTTTGCAGTGCCCAGGAGACTGTTCCTGCTATTCCCAGATATCCTAGATTCTCTTCCTCCCCTAGTAAAAGGATCATTTAAGCTTTATTCTGAGTCTTCTGCTCTTGGTGGCTGTGTCAGGAAAGGTGAGTGCTCAGTATCTGTCTCATATGCAGACACATTATTCAACAGACAGGGATAATACAATTGTTCATATCTGAAAGAGGACAGATAATAAGCAGGTATTATTATTCAGAATCAAATGGAGGTATGTCTGAAATACAAAGGCTTTTCCTCTCTGTGCACTGTTGCCACCAAGAAGTCTACAATATATCATAAATATCTCCCAAGGATGGAAAAGAGAGGCACTGTCAGCAGGCAGACATGATTGCAAAGTTACTTTTGCAGGCTTTGGAAAATACATTTTGAAAAAGAAAAAGAAAAAAAAAAAAAAGGATTTTTTTTTTTTTTTAGATAAAAGGAAAGCCAAGGACAGTCATGGGAAGGCAGGGTTGATGAACCATGTGTTTTGCTAAGTTTAGATTGTGAATGCTTTGAATATGAATAAATTATTATTGATGCACATTGATAAAGAAGTCCCTTCCTTCTCAACAGTATTAATAGCATCTGCAGTGCTGAGACTCATAAAGCATTACTGTTGGCTTTTAGGATGATTCATAGGCCTACTTTAACAGAGAGAAGTATCTTAGCATAGCACTGGGAGTCAGCAGTTCCTCCCTTCTGATCTGGGCTCTGATACAAAATTTTCTCTATAGCCTTGAGCAGTTCACTTAATCTTTCTGCCTCATACTCCACATCTGTGAAATATGAAGTTACCATATTCACCTAACAGTAAAGAAAGGTCATTGTTTCTCTCTTCCAAAAATATTTCCCTTAGGACATACCTCACCTCAAAGTCACATGAGAACTGAAATTTATCCTGTGGATTTTGAACCTTTAAGATTGGGTTAAAAGTTCACCTGTGCTTGATGCTACAGAATTAGCCTCCACAGAAATACCTATTGCCAAGCTCAGAACCTGAACCCTGGATACACACACTATCTGACCATATCACAGACCCAAATACAGATAATGTGGGTGTTTAGTGAGCTTCCACTTGAAGGCAGAAGGAAGAGTCCACTGAAAAGACAATATAGATGTATCTCATGAAGTTGGGAAAATGTCTTCAGTGCCTGTGTTCCAAATTTCTACTCTACTGTATGATTTTATACCAAAAAAACAGGTGATTCCCACTCTGCCTCCCCAAAAGGTCTCTTTATATTCTTTTATTGTGAAGCCATGAGTACTTCTGTGGTTTTAGTCCTGTAGAAAACTCTGCAGCATGCTAATTCAGTCAATGACCATTTTGTTTTACAGAAAACTCATACACAGCTCAGAATAATACTCTACAAAAGAAATAGGATTTTTTTATTATTATTATTCAAAATAGTAGCAATATTAAAAGGCTAGATCCACAGCTCAGAATAATATTCTACAAAAGAAATGAGATTTTTTTCTTTCAAATTGTAGGAATATTAAAAAGAGATATTTGTGAATAGTCTAGGAATTTTACTCCATATTTTGTTAACTCTTAAACAGTCCATTCATCTATTCTTTAAAGGTTCAATGTTCCCATTTACTGTAGAAATTGTATTATGGCATCACAGAACTAATGTGTCATCAGCACTAATGGGATGTTAACAGTTATGGGATGCTTCATAAGCATGAAACAGCTCTGTGAGCAGGGAACCTGACAAGTTCAAATAAGAGTGTACTGCGTCTGGCTGGTATGGAGATATTTAGCCTAAAAATCACACTAATGAGAAAGATATATTCAGAAAAATTATCCTAAACTAATGAGCAGTGAGGATGAGGGAAGTTTCCCTGACCAGCTGGGAAGTCCTATACAGATGTATCCATACTATCTCCCCAGTATGGTATCTCAAGTGCATTAGGAAAGAAAAAGGAACTGCCAGAATCAAATATTCGCATCCTTCTGGTCCTCTGCACTGGCTAATCACATCAACCAAACCCAAAGGTTTAGACCACTGTGAAAGGAGAAGTGCAGCTGTGATCTCTCCTCCAAACTAACACCACAATTTCATCTCTCTGCAGTCTTTCAGTCTTTTGCTTTTTTAAATTAAATGAGTCATACAGCATAGTGTCTCTACTACTTTGTTGTAGAGCTGGAAATAAAAATATGATTCATGAATTCTGCAAAACTACTTGTTCATAAACCAAAACTGCAGCTTGTTTAGGAAGCTGAGGAGCAAGGGAATGGAGCCTTTTCCTTTTAGACCCTCTGTGATCCCCCAGTCAGTAAAAGTGACATTTAGCCTTTATTCAGATTGATGAACCTCTACTAAATATTCTCTCATGGGAGGGCAGATTCTAACTCAGAGTATTTATAAGCTTTTCAGTTAGATTTACATCGGTTTCTCTAGGTTCTGTATCTTGATAGCAGAAACATACAGTACTCTAAACATGCTTAATTTCTTTCTAATTTAATGCAAAATCTATTCTAAAAATAATGTCTGTGATTCTCCATCATTTAATTCCTTGAGTAATGTTTATTTTTACTGGTTGAGAATACACTATTTCTAATGTATACTGTTGCCATCTAGTGTCAAAAAAACAGTGGTGTATTTAAATTTCCATTTTTCATTTTTATGTGATTAAGCACATATTTGTATGTGTCCACTAATGTTTAAATTAGTTTGATTGTCTTCTGTATCCATGCTTTTCACATTATGGACTGTTTGTGATTGTCTTCTGTATCCATGCTTTTCACATTATGGACTGTTTGTGATTGTCTTCTGTATCCATGCTATTCACATTATGGACTGTTTGTGATAAAGGCCACCCAGCTTCTACCATGTCTACTGCACAACTTCTCCAAGGTCAGCTAGTGGGAAGTAGTGCTTTTGTTTAAATTCTGTTGGGCCACCTAGTTGTGGTAGAGCAGCTGGGAACTATGGTGGGAACAGAAAATGTTCCTCAAAAGCTGGGAGGAATATGGGATGTCCTGCAGGACAATGAAGGGTGATCACAGAGTTAATCTCACCTAACTAGACATATTTACAGTGTAGACATTTACCTTTTAGGCTCCCTCTCCAGTCACTGGAAAGATGCAAGCACTTTCAGGGAACAATTCTTCTCATCCTAAAGCAGAAGTGTAGGTCAAATTACTGATGTGCCTTAAAATTACACATTTCTTTCCCTGAGTATATAGCCAGCATTGTGTAGTAAGCTTTGGTGGAGACAGCTAAATCAGATATAGCTAAAGTTGGATGAGATGAATCCTACCTTAACTCATTCTCATGACATCTGGTAAGAATTTAATAACTGTCCAAATTTGGACTTGAGCCTGTCAGTTAAATAGCCCTGTTCTGAACATTCCTCATGAGTGGTAATGAGATTTTCGTGTTATGTGCTCACTGAGGGCATCTAGTATTCTCTAAATCTTTTCTAATCATTTCAAGAGAGGGCTACAGAACACTGGAAGAAGAAGGACAATTTGATTACATAATTGATCAACGTGAAGATACAGCAAAGTCGCCAAGACAATCCCTTTAAGCCTGGAACCCCAAAGCATAATACAACACAATAATCCATCATAATGACAAATAACTGGAGAATAGAGGTCCAGTTGTGGCATTTTCCTGTAATATTTAGAAAGACAGCAGAAAGGTTTCTGGTTTTGTTTGGTTTTTAAGCCAATATTTTTCATAGAATTGAATCTACTTTAAAAGAGAAATTTTGGCTCACCCTAGTCCAGTGGAGTCTTGCCACCGGTTTCAGTGAGATCAGGACTGCATGCTCAGTGTTACTGCTACTTATTCTATCAAGCAGATGAAACTTATGGAGCACAATGATACATGAAGGAGCATATGAGGTGAAAGCTTAAGCCAAAAGACAGGGTGTCTTGGAAAGAGTGAGATTCAAGAAATGTGCAACTTTTTCCTCTTTTCTGTCAAGTGTTCCTTTCTGACTATTAGATGTGCACTCCCAGGTCTCATAATTCCTATGACTCTCCCCACATGTGCTTAAATTTCTGTTAACAAAGTTAGCTTTGCTTCCATATGGCACAGCAGTGGCACTTAGTTGCTGTGATTAACGCTAAGCATTGGCTGAGAAGGTAAATGAAAAGGCATGCTTTCTGCTGAAGCAATTTGTCGGTGAAGCACTGCAAGCCATATGTTTCCCTAACGTCTTCCAAATATTTGTGCTGATGTTGCTAGAAGGCGATTTCATCCAAGGAAAAGGAGATATGTGATAGATTGTGCTGTGATAGATTAGTGAAAGTACATAGCACTTGCTTAATGCATTTTCATCCTCTGAACTTAGGGCTTTACAGCCAGTGAACTGCTACTGCCACTAGAATTCATCAGACTATTCCTCCCAAACCCAAGACTGCCAGTTTGTGGGGCCCATTACATTCTTGCAGTGTTGGAAGCTGTGGGGATCTAATTAATGTCTCTAAATACATAGGGGCTGGCTGTCAAGAAGGCAGGGACAACCTCTTTTCATTCATGCCCAGTGATAGGATGAGGGGCAATGGATTCAAGCAAGAGTACAGGAAGTTCCACCTCAACATGAGGAAGAACTTCTTCACTGTAAGCGTTACAGACTGCCCAGAGAGGTTGTGGAGTCTCCTTCTCTGGAGATTTTCAAGACCCGTCTGGATGTATTTCTGCATGATCTGCTCTAGTTTTGTGCTGCTCTGGGATTGGATTCAATGATCTTCAGAGGTCCTTTCCAATGCCTAAGATTCTGTGGTTCTGTGATTCTGTGAAGGCTTTGCTAACACGTAGTTCCTGCTCAAAGCAAGTACATGCTACAAAAAAAAAAAAATCAATTAAAAGAAATAAAATAAAATAAAATAAAATAAATAAATAAAAATAAAATAAAATCAGATTAGTGGCTGCATTAAATTAAATGGATTAGATTAAATTAAATGGATGGCCTCAAATAAGGGTAAATACTTTCAAATTACTTTTAATTCAGTAACTTTTCTGATGTGAAAATAAAATAAATTCTCCACACTGACACAGACCTACATGACAAATCCTGTCTTTTTCTGTTTATGTCTATAATTAACCTGTTGCCTCTCTTTCTACCACATATATCTGCTAGGATACAATAAAAGGTGAGGATAAGAATGTGCTGGTCTTAGGTAAGGAGGATAAAAACCATATATAGCATTCTGTCACCTGTCTCATTCTTCATTCTTCACCCACAGGAAGGTTCTGCCAACTTGGGGATTTGTGTTACCAGCAAATGTGCAGGTGGTTCAACTCCCTTAGCATGGAAAAAGGCTGCTAGACCAGAACATTCCAAATACAAAGCTTTGAAGCAAGTCCCAGGAAAATCATGCCCCATTGCTGTCCATGTTAACTAAGCATTTAGAGTATAACTGTGGGTGGAAACTGTCTTCAGCATCCTCATGGGAAAGTCACTGGACTTAAGACTGTCATCAGTACTAATTTACATTCTGTGATCCCATGAAAGTACCAAGAGCTGGATGTTCTAGAAGTACAGCTGCTTGAAGAGCCATGGGATGTTAATTGAGGCTGTATTGAGAAATAGATGAGAGCTATTTTAAAAGTACATAGCCTAAATCTCATACCCATATCCATGAGCATTGGGCTCCCCCACCTGGGGGTTCCACTGGTTCTGGGTGCAGATATTTTGGCAAATAGCTTTTCCAGTGTGACAGAACCATAATGTTAGGGAATAACATAGCCTGTATTCAAGAGATGATGCAGCTCCTACTTCTTACATAGCAGTATCTTGGGGCCAGTCTTCACCCTGCAAAATTTTGCCTGAAGTTACTGAACCCAGTTCATCTCACAGATGTAATCTCTGAAGCACCACTTTATTCCATTTACTCTCATGGATTACTTCCTAAAATGGGTAGTTTCCATAACAAGCATAGTAGTCACTACCAAAGGAATAAGCATTCAAAATGGTAGTTATATCCAGATGAAACTTCATCTGTCACTATAGGAACTCATCCTTGTCCAGCTTTAAGGGTTGAAAAGCCACTTTTCCCCTGACTCTCTTACCTCTAGCATGTCAAAAATATTTTGTACAGATCCCAACTCTGGAGCTCAAAGATCTAGTAT
This sequence comes from Actenoides lindsayi, assembly GCA_025331215.1. Lineage (NCBI taxonomy): Eukaryota > Metazoa > Chordata > Aves > Coraciiformes > Alcedinidae > Actenoides > Actenoides lindsayi. The sequence goes on along the minus strand of WTSP01004518.1, from coordinate 11,875 downwards.
CTAAGTTATAAATTACTTATTTCCTCATATTTTTTTTCATTAAATGAATAAAATATAACCATGTTATAAAATAGAGACACAGAAATAGTACATGGCATGCAGCTACATTTTAGAACTGTCAGAAAATTTAGTCAGGAAATTATCTCCTTAATATAAATGAATACAGGAAAGTGATTAACTTTTTAATTTAGCAAAAACAAATTGTAATACCTTTCAGACAGGCAAATCAGAATGATGTGCTAATTCTAATGATCAATAGGTAATTGCTGCATCCTCTCAAAGCTGAAGAACTATAAGGGTAGAGGTTAACAGCAACAATTACTCGTTATTACGGTCATAAATACATTCTTTCAGGAATATTGATTTAAATGTCATGAAGATCCCATAGAACAGAATTCTATGGGATGCAATCCTGCTGCCATTACCTAGGCAAAATTCCTTTCAGTTTTCATAAGTAGTGGCATCACAGAACAGGACCTTTACAACACTCACAGAACATAAAGGATCTGACTGGGCCACCTTTAAACAAGTTAACTGTATCTTTAAACAAACTGGCTACATCTTTACTATGCTTTATAAAGTCCTGCAGATTCCAGTTCATCCCAAAGGCCTACTGCTGGTGATTAGGAGTGGCTGCTAACCTACCCCACCCATTATATGAATTCTTGGGCTTTGGGAAGGTGAAACAATTATAGATAGACCATTACAGAGAGACGGCACATCTTTCAGATTTACACACTGCCATCACATGCAGCCTATATTCTGGTTGATTTCTGTAAAGGATCCTTCAGAGTTCTCCTTCGGGTTGTCTCTTTGCAAGCGCAGATGGAACACCCAGTGCCTGCACAGTGCCAGATCCACACAGCAGGTGATGTGCCCTGCAGTATGTTTTAAGAACCGTACACACCCAAAGTTTCCTTTGGGGGACACAGAGATGAGACACCTTTTATGTTACATCAGATGTAAAGGAATGCCATTCTGCCATAAAATTCATTTTTCAGGTGTTTAATATGACAGTGTGGATGCAGTCATTGGGTACCATTTTCTCAAAGGGCCAACAGGATGATATATATGCTAAACACCGTATCTTCAAAAGAGCAGAGAATGACCACAGTCTGGGACACAGCAGGCTTTTTCTTAGGTCAGAACTGGGAAGAACAAAAACCTTCACAGAACCCAGAAATCAACTGAAAGGAGATAGGCAACCAGCCCACAGCTGTCTGCTGTGTACGTGCCATCTCTTTGGCTTTTTTACCAAGGAGCAGTGTCACACAGACACTGACTGAAACCTAGAAAGTCAGGGTAGGAAGGAAGAAAGAAGCAGAAGAAAAGGAAGGAAAAAAATGAGAATCAAGAAAATGTGGTTCCTGCTCCACTTTCAGAATTTTAAAGTCTTTTTTTATCCTTTGGGTACAGATAGGCAATCATTGCTGCAGTAAATGCTATGTTCATTAAACTAGAGTGCTTAAAGGAGGAAAATATGCAAGTGATTCTTGCCTCTAGATGGTGGGATAACTGTACACCTAGCTGTAAGATGTCAGCCTAAACGGCATTCTCAGTGCTATCAGCAAGACTATTCACATTGTTTATTGGTATTTACTAGCATAAATTTCCAGCTTGAAAGGCACATTGCTCACTTTCCTGCTGTTTCTCTAGTCTAATACGGGTGTTAATGAGTCAGTTTTATCTTAATAGGTTTTAAAAATGATTTAATTTTTTGCATATTGCTTGTGTTCAAATAATGAATGAATGAATGAATGAATGAAAGAAAGAATGAAATCTATGTGTCTCCCAGCCCTATTGCTTCTGAAAATGACTATGTTTAGTTTAATTATAATCCTTCTTTTTCTATCAAAATGTGCTAGGAAAAATAATTTTGCTATTCATGAGGCTGTTCACTGTTTTCTAAAAATTCCTATCCATTTCCATAGATTTCACATTTAAAAAATCTATAAAATCGTAACCAAAGTTTCCAATAAACTTGTGAAGAGAGGTACACTCAGAATGAATAGTTATAAAACTTGCTGAGAACTGGATAAAAGGACTGCTATGGAGTCCTTATCTGTGTAGCAGAACAGTCCCAAGAGCTATGTAGAAATTAATTTGTGACTCTGAATAAAAAGCTGCTTTTGTTTCTTCTTACAAGGGAGAAAAAAATAAATAAAATAAAATAAAATAAAATAAAATAAAATAAAAT
>WTSP01004517.1:0-63705 GCA_025331215.1 Actenoides lindsayi | reverse complement strand
TGCAGTTAGAAGAACTGAGCTGAAAAGTAAAATCACTGAACAGAATTAGTTCTGTTCTCACTCAAACCAGGACAATGCTTCACCTGAAATTAGTACTTCCTTCAGTTGCTTAGCCCAAAAAGAAACTTACTGGTGTATGCTAAATTATTACCTTAAAGAAAAATATTTTCCATGAAAAAGAAAAAAGTTGAAATACAATACTGATAATATCTTTCATATATATATATGCATTTATATATTTGCGTGTGGGTTTATGTATTTATACTAATATATATACATATATATGTTGTGAAAACATAAACTAGGTAGTGGCAGACTTCGATTTCTGCTTTTTTATTATTTTCTTCCTCGCTTCTTGAGCATAGCTTTGCATTCATCATTGAACTAACTATTGATTTGCAACAAGTAAAAAGTTGATATTATTATGTCAAAATATAATTGCTATTATAATTTTTCAATGTTTCAGTGTTATAACTATGTCTCCAAGGAACAACATTACTTAATGATTCAGCACTAGTTCCAAGAATTGTTGCAACCAAAGTAGGAAATTCCAAAAGTATATTGATACGTGCTTTATTATGGAAGACCACTAATGGATTTTTGAAAGAAACTTTTCTTGTACATTTTTTACATGACATCTAGTCATTATGTACAGAAGTATACAAGTTGAAGTGTCTTTGGGGTAGCTGGATAATTGTTAAAACAAAGTCAGATTTTTCTTTTTCTTAAAAAAGAAATAAACCCCATAGCTTTCAATAAGCGTTGAGGAGTGTACCTATAGATGTATGATAGACTGATAATATATACATAGCAGGAACATTACTCATCAAAAATACTGACAGAATAGGATATGATGGGATGATAGGTCTCTGTTGTACTCAGAAATAAATGAGATGGTCAAATACTTGCAAATTTGTCTGGTTTTAAATTTTACTTAGAGTAGGGGTTTGGATTTGATGGTCTCTGAAAGGTAACATAAATTATGATTACATTAATGCATTGATAGTTATAGTGAATATCTCTCCTTTTCTATTTTTCAATAAGATGATGTTCACTCTAAGTTGGCAAAGAATTTTACCTTTTTTTTTCTCTCTAGTTTCCCCAAAATTAAACTATTTCAGGTTCTACTTACTCCTAAATGCTCTTGAAGGATTGTGTCTGACTGCAAATAATGCAGTGCTGTAGGGTTGATGTAGAGCAAAGCAACTGATGTTGTGGATCAGACATTTACATTATATGCATTCTTTGTGTTTTATTTTAGCTAGATTCTGTCTGGCACCCTGGATTGAACTTCTGCTGGTGTTGGTCAGAGCACATTAAGTATGATCTTGGGGCAATCTTTCAGTTTTGTATTCTATGAAAGAGCCTGGTTTGTACATTGAGAGTGCTATAGACATTACCAAGAAGTTATCTTTCTAAGTGCACTCTTGATCCAAATTAAAATGCTAATGTACCTGTGCTGCTCTTCTCCCTCTCTCATCTCTGTGACTCCTTTTCCTCCTTTTGATGTTAGCTGTGTCACCTATTTTAAGGGCTTTTGAAATACTGATAGTTTGTTGTCTCGATGACACCACCACTTACTTTTCTTCTAAATAGTATACCACTTCTGCTTCTCTGACCCTACACTTTTTAGCATGTTCTATCCATGTTTGCTGTTGAGGCACCAATATCTGTTCTAGAGTACCTGTTTTCCTGTAGTTGTGCATGGAAACACACTCATTCAATATCTACCCCCTCACTCCAAAACCCTGTAAAAACTCATGTCTCTAGTAATGCATAATGTAATGTGCAGCTCAATCATGGATATTTAAGTTCAAAACTAGGTGTACTTTACAGTTTAAAATATGATTTTATGAGAGGAATATGATATTCAAGAGTGAAAATACGACAGTTTTGTTTGCCACTGTAAAAGGTACATTTAAAAAAAAAAAAAAATTATTGCTACAGCAGAGATTGCAGCTGTACATAAGACCATTTTCTGTGACACCTTTTTCCAGAATAGTTTAAGCTGAAATTAATTCAGCAATAGGGTTGAGAAGCTCAAGTTATTCTTTGAGCATGTGTTTTTTCACATTGCTTACAATGTTGGATATAGCTTTCAGAGGAGCAGTCACTTTATGTAATGAGTTCAGTAAGAAATTGTTTTGTCCTGTGGCAAAAAGAAGAGTTTTTAGTTAAGCTCTACTTCTTCAGTTATTACTCAAGTTAACTTGCTGGTATGTTTTAAAATAAGTCAGTTTGTTAAGAAGAGAGAATTCTAAAGTATTTACCTCCTCTTTTATTCTCATTTTCACATTAATGTATTTTCTTCCATTTTACTTAATGATTATTCTTTTGTAATACGAGTAACCTAAATAATCTTCTGCTGTGGCAGCTGACATATCTTTCTACTGATAGTTTTAATGATTATTTTATTTTGCTTTGTATTTTTGCTCTGTTGGAAGAATCAGAGGTTTATAGCTGTGATGGTCCTGAGCTGTAATTCTCACTGAGCCTACATCTGAGTGATTGCAGACAAGCCACTTGACCTCAATATGACTCAATTAACCCAGCAGCAAAATTGGGTAAACATCAAAATCTCACTGAAAAGCAGCTGCTGCATCTAAATTGAATTGTCTAAAATTACATTGTGACAGAAATGCCATTGGGTCTCTGAAGATCTGAATTTTAATTGTTTTTCAGTCATAATGGTGCATGAAAACGTCTCTAAAAAGCATGCAAATAATTATGCTTCCATAGCTTTGCAATGACATTGCCTGGATAGTCAAAGGAGACATTTAGAACAAATTTATAAAGTGACTATGACAAATTCTTCTTACATTTTTCAGAATTTGTCATAACCATTTACATGTGTATTTGCTTGTAAGGAAAATGTGTTTTTATAATTTGGATCACATAGCAGCAATTTCATCTTTAATTGATCATCATTTAATTGATCAATTGATCAATCAATTCAATTGATTGATCTTGAGGGAAACCTAGAAAATATGAAGATTAAAAAAAGTTTCATGAGTTTTTGAAAAATTAATGTTTCAATCTTAGGAAATAGTTCATGACAGTTATTGGTTTTTTCCCTTGATTTGAACATGCTTCTTTTTCAGTTTGCAATATCTGCTGCTTTGACTATTTTTCTTAGGCAAGATGAGGTGTTCTTCACTTGAGCTGTGCCACAAAAATTAGAATAGAAGGATGTAGCTAGAATATGTGTGTACTTTTTTCAAGTAATGGTGGAGCACATACTTCTGAAGTCACAGATGGCCTGAGTGTTGTCTCTCCTGGCACAAGCAGTAATAATATTTTGACAGGATCTGAGTTAACATCTAAATGAAAATTATTTCATCATAATGAATTTGAAATTCAGAAATAGTTTGTTTTGTTTTGCTTTCTTAATATGTATCCAAGCTTATCTTTCTCATGTAGTCCTGTTACAGGATTGTAATTTAGGATTTTGGCTGCTACATCCCACAGTATACTAAAGATCTTGTGCTACTCTGGGATTTTTCAGGATTAGCCACTTGGAAAACAATTACTATTAATGCTTGTCACTCTAGTATTCTGCTCTGCCACTAAAAAAGATCCTTAACTTACTGAGTAAACAAGCTGAACCTCAAGACAACTTTCTGTCGGGACTTCTCACACAGGGCACCTTACTTAGACACAATTACTATTAGCAAACATGCATACTATCTTTTTTATCATTATGAAATTAGTAGCACTCAGTGAAGTCAAACTATCCAGAAGATTAGATCTAAGCCTGGAATCCCCATTTTTTTTGCTATTATTTTTATATTCTTCCTTAGGCATTGCATCATGATTTTTACCTCCTAATTTATTTAATTTTTTTATGAATCTCTCATTGTAATGAATATACTCATTATTTCTTATCCATATGCAATGTGCATGCTCAAGTGACAATCTGCAGCTGTATAGAGCTGTATTTTTACCACAGTGCACAGAGTGTCTGAGGTTATCAGTCATTTATTATCACCCAATATATTGCATAAAAACAATCACGTAAGGTAAAGCTGATGTTTCAGTATGTAACCAGCTTTATAGTGTAGAGCTGTGACTCCATGCTCTGTAAGGACAATTCTTGTAACCTTTTGCTTTTGATTATTTTTCTCCCTTGTGTGATTGAAATTATTGTAAGGAGCTATGGAATTATCCAGAATCTGACTCTCGTGTCAGAAGTGAGAAGTGTGTGTAAGGATGGGTGAGGATGAATATTTCAGTGGATGGTTATATCAAAAATGGAATAGGAAATTTAGTTCATTCCCCAAAAGTTTAAAGACTAACTTATGACTTGCAGTTGAGATGATGGTGCTTTAGAGAGGCTTAGTTGGTAATGATCTATCTATCTAAGCATCCATCCATCTATCCTTTCTCTTCCTCCATATCCATAAATGAGATCAGAAAACTAAGAATGAATGGGAAGAGTGTAAAGAATTGCTTCATTTCCCATATGAGTTTCAGCATGTTCTTTTTTCTCTTATTGCAAACAAACCTGGCCAGAAGAAGCCATGAAGCATCCTTTTTCCAGGTTTTCCCACCACATATGAAGGCTGTGGGCACAGAAGACCCTGACAAGTGCCCCACCCTTTGCTCTGGTATGTGGGGACTTCCCTGAATTTACCATTCTCCCTGTGTCTAAAATTTTCTGTGGAAGAACAGCCCACACACATTCAGCATCTGTTTGGGGCCCTCAAAGCTTCCAGACTACCGTAGCTAGTGATGTGACACTGACTTGGTCAGATTCCAAACGGCCCTTTGGAAACCCTTCTGCATGCCTGTGTGTGATAGGTTCTCTTTTCTCACTCCTGGGTCCTGCCCCCCTCATCAAAGAGGGCAACTTGATTCTGCCTGTGAATACCATGACTCTGGTAATGGCTTAAATAGGTCAGGACTATAAATAACAAATAGAAAACCCTATTGGAGCAGTAGGTGTAAACTCATGGATTTCCCAACTCATGTTTGTCCTGCAGGAAGAAGACAACCCTGGTACACACATTGAGTATTGGTATATAGTACCCTGCTTTGTATTTCCTTCCAGTTTTCTCTGGGACCTCTTGTTCAGTTGCTGTCTGTTTTTCTCCTCCTTTTTTTAATTTACTTTTCCTTTCCCTTTGAAAGCCCATCATCGCTTGCATCTCCTGCTTCCCTTAAAAAGCTGGCCCACACTAAGGCAAAAAGGAAGAAGTTTGGGACACAGGTGGGGCAGGAGTGGGGAGATCCCACAGTCTTGCTTCTCATGTCTCATCCTTGGGCACCCCTAATATTTCATTTTTCACCTTCATCTTTTTTCCTTTTTTTTTTTTCATATTTTACCTCCCACAATGATTTGATTTCCCCAAGCTGCTTTCCTTCCTTGTTTGAGAAATGAAGGGAGATAATACAGTGTTTCTGTCTACAGCCTGATTCCTGTTCCTAACTGGTAAAATCAATAGGAGCAGCAGTCACAAGTGTATGCTTAGGGAAGAATAATGACCAAAGAAACATTTTTCATGGAGCACAATACACAAGCACACAGTTTGATGTATATAGTGAGCATAGACTTGTGCAAAAGTAGGCAGCAGCCCAGTCAGCAAAGCTTTTTCTAGTACTGATGATACTCGGTTGCTTTGCAGGATAACTTTCAGTATTTTAGTTAATTCAAATTGCTACTTTCTACTATCCTAATGGAAAGTACAACCATGTAGTTCTCAAGGTTTTGTAATTATTATTATTATTTATGAAAAAGAAGCAAAGTATGTAATAGACAAAAATTATTCAGATGCTAGTGATTTTGTTGCTTAGTTTTCAAGACAGACTGATACAATATTTTACCAAAGTTTTATTTTTAAAGAATTAATAATAAGGAACATCTTCTCTCCATTTAAGCCATGTTTAAAGGCTTTTAGTTCAAAAAATCAATATTAAAAGATTGCTTAGAACTGCCCACAATTTGTATTTAGGAGTTGAAGAGTCCTAACTTGTTAATGTATTAAACATTGTAGCAAAACTGTATCTCACATTCTTACCACAATTTTGTTTGGTAATGCAGTGAATAAATACAGTCAGCACTAATTTTAATTTCTAATAGTAATTTGTATTACTATTACCAATTTTTATTACTATTAACAATTACCAATTACTATTATTTATTATCTGCAGATAAGGATCTATCAGTCTTGCAGATCTGCAGTCTTTCACAGTCAATCTTCACTTGTGCATGAAGTAGATTAGCTGGGTTGAAACAGAGACATATGATAATGTCTCCTTATTTTCGTAGAGAAAGAAAAAAAAAAGAGAAGTCAGTCTCCAGTTTTAAATACCATGAAACTTCAAAGCACAATGTCTTTTGATGAGCTTTTTATGATTCTTCCTGACAATTTAAAAACAAACAAACAAACAAAGAAATAGTATTAAGTGACATATTTTTTCTGTAAACATCACACATTTTCATGAGCAAGATTAATTAAAATTTTATTCTCCAATAATTTTTAAGATGAAGTATTTGTGTTTGCGAAAGATGGTAAATGCAAGTAATATTATGGGGAAAAAAAAACAGCAATAGTGAGATATATGAATCCCTATTATAAAATATTCAAATTCTCTGTTCTGATGACTGCAATATTCTTGTCTGCTTTAAATTGCAACAAAATAGTACTCTTATTCACTGTAGTCTCATTGGAGGTCTACATTACTGATTCTGATGTCCAGCCTTCTGAACTTTGTGTGTTCTCTCCAATCAGATCTTCTTTACTTTTAGTTCATTTTACATGTTTTATTTACAATATTTAAAGAGTTTCTTGCACTGTATGGGATTGTGTCCTTTGTACTTGGCACTGATGAAACCACACTTAAAATACTGTATTCAGTTTTTGGCTCTTCACTATGCAAAACACATGCTGGAGTGCATCCAAAGAAGGTCAATGCAGCTGGTGAAGGGTCTAGAGCAGAAGTCTTACAAGGAACAGCTGAGAGAACTGATGCTGTTTAGCCTGGAGAAAAGGAAGACAAGCACCTTGTATGTAGTTTTCGTTCCTCTCAAAAATCACATATTAAGGAGAGTAACTTTTAAGACAAGACTATAAAACATAAATAGATATCATTTTTTCAGGCTAAGTCCAGATCTTCAAAATACCTTTGTGTACCTGCTGTAACCTAATCTGGTTAATTATACTTTTCAAAAATAGAATTCAGTTTTCCAGAAAAGCTTTCACTGTGGAGAGAGAAATTGCCTGTCAGTGGATCGCTTTTGGCAAGACATCTTCTGCTATGTGCAGACTTTGCATACAGTATATGCACAAGCTAACTGTACAGAAAAGTTCAAGTTATTTCTTGACCAATGCATACAGCAGACAACTGGCAGTAATGTGCTAAGCTTTAATACATCTGAATCATGAGTGAGGCCTTGAAATGCATGTGAGATGCTGATATTGTTACAGCCATCAGTTAGGGAAAGTTGGCCTCTGTTGCTTCTTGAGGTGGACTTATCCTTAGGCACGCTGAGTTGTTCCGTTCCTTGGTTTTCTATCTTTTGTTGTTTTGTTTTGTTTTTTTAAATATCACAACTTTCATGGTAGCTTGTTTCCTCTGGAAATCTTTAGATATTATTTTCTCAACAATTACAGTTATTTTTCCAATCTTGCATGGCTTTAGATTACATATATTCTTACATCTTAAAACAATTCTCTCAGCAGAACTAAGACAAAGGCTCAAAGCTGCACTGCTTGCATCTGGCTAAGGATTATAGACAGCTGAATCTCTGGTCTGAGGATGGCAAGGAGCTCCAAACAAACCATAAAATTCTGACCTTCTCTTAAACTCTTCAGTCATAAGACTGAGTAATTTAAATTAAACAAATCCAAACCTGACAAATTCCAAAGCTGTGATTTCTGTTTGAGACAAACTGTCAATATTTTACTGGTTTTGTTTTGGAAAAAAAAATGGAGATATATCTTTCAAAAATTTCCTCTGAAATGGGAAAAAAAATAATAACCAAACCAACCAACCAACCAAACAAACAAAAACCAACAAATAAAACAACCCAACAAAAGTTTGTAGTAAGATGTTCTGTCTGAATCTTCTCCATCTAATAATAAAAAACAAAAAGCTACTAAGGGGCATTTTAGTTCCCCAATGCAGACTTTAAAAGACTGTGTATTTTGAATAGTGTCAATAGACATTATTTTGCCTTGATTTCTTTTTGGGAGAGGAATAAGCAGTTCGTGGTTCAAAAGGGTATTTAATTCGTAGTTCAGGTCTTGTAATTTTAACATTGAAAATTGCATATGCACGGAAATGTTCAGTAAAGGCCAAACAAGTCTTATTATTAACTCAGCTTGGGTCAGCTTATCCAAGCTCCTCACCTCTTGAATGTTTACTCATCATTTTACTGAATGTAGCATATTCTATATAAATTAACTACAGACATTAATTTAATTACTTTTGTGCTTATAAAATGTAAATTTATATCTTTCTGCAAAATCTCAGATTAAATTTTGACAAGTTTCAAAGTGAGATTTTGATATTGCCTTGATAAGGAGTCTTACCACTTGAATGAATTTTTTAATAGTGTCCAAGCTGTGGCATTTATCCTTACTATTCTCTGACCGATTAATAATTGCACATATTCATATAAAATCATGCTGACTTCTAAAGCTGGAATAAGCAGGTAACATTTTATCCACAGGTAGAAATTTCTGGGTTTATGTAGCAGGAAACGTGATATAGACATGCATGGATCTAGTATCTAAACAAACTTAAAGATTATTTTACATTTTCAAAAGCTGTACTTACCTGCAAAACAGACAATTAATGAGAGTAACAAGAAGATAGTGGACTGCAAAACAACAGTTTCCTTAGCCAAGTTACTATGAAGCATTTCTTCCTAGATTGTCAGCTGAACAGATAAAAAGTGAAAGGATTATTTGGTACTCATATAAGTACAAGCTAGATCTGTGTTTAATTGTCTTTTAAATCTGGTAAATCTCACTTAATATTTTTTTGGAATGTACTTCTATTTTATATCTTGTATAGAAATATTATTTGATTTAAGCTTAAACTGGCTTGAAGGAAACATGATTTCAGAATGAGTTAAAAAATCTTCAAGTGCTACATCCCAAGGTCATGATGATCCTTAAGTACTGAAATACTCTCAGTGTCATTTACTAGCTGCAATTTAATAATTCGTGAAATGTTCTTCAAGATTCAAAATGTTACTAAAACATATATATTTCTAGGTTTGGGGGTAGTATATGTTTAGATGTTAATACATTTGTTTTACACTTAGGTAATAATTTAAAGAATTCTAGAAGTATAGTTCTTTAGTAATAGGTATTATTTAATAGTTATTATTTAGTAACAAGAAAAATTGATCTTCTTTATTGTTCAGTCAGATGCTTATACAAATGGAAGACTTTTGTTCATTCAAAGACTTGCCAGCCTGAGGTGCATGGTTATGGCTTAGACAGGCTAGTGGTTTTCTTCAGAACAATAATTTTTTAAAGAGCATGTAAAAACAATTGAAAATGTTCTATTATTTATTCTGTAAACTAAAGTGATGCTATGCATCATGTAAATTATATGACCATACATCTTTTTCAAGTCTTATATTGTATAGTCTCATCCATATGGTTCATTACATCAGATTAGTCCTATTTCATACATGTGTCATGATGCTGTTCCATTGACAAGACATTGGTTGAAAAATTTGGTGTATTAGTCACTTTGAGCACAAGCAAGGTTGCTATTATACTGAAAAGTATTAAACTTCACATTTATTATTAAACTGCAAAAGGGGCAACAAACATAGCTAATAAAGGACAACGCAAGATTCCTAGTACTCTGAGATTAGTGGCAGTAATTGTAATGAGTTCTTTCTACTTTGAAGTGAGGGGCATTTGAGACAATGAAAACACATAACAATACAAAACAAGGAAGAATGTATATTGGTAAATGAGGTGTATTTCCACAACTATGGCTCAACAGCAGTGACCATGCTTCTATCATTGTAGTGGACTATGTTTTTTCAGTGTTTCTACTCATGGAAATTTACTCATCTAAAGACATCCATGCTGCATCCATGCATTGACATGCAAATATTAATTACTCTGTTTCATATATTATACCCCCACTCAATAAAAATCTAATAATTTCCTTTTAAGTATTTATCTGAAAGAAAAAAATTACATGTTATTAACAATTCTTGTTTTGTATCTCTATGGTATAACAGCAATACCCTGAGTTTAAAGCCTCAAAAATGTAGAAGATATTTAGAATCTTAAATTAAATTTTCAATGAACTTGAGGCATGTATTACAACTTCATCTTGACTATAAGTAGTCAAGTTTTAGACTTCTGAATCTAACATATTGCTAGATCTAACAAATCTAGACTACTGCTAGAATTCTCAAGTTGGTCTATGACACCATATTCTTATAAGTTCTTACTTTTAACAACATATGTCTGGTAAAGAAAAACAGACTTCTGCTAGTGATATTTTTTCTTTGTAGTTTTCATAATCTCTGACTACTGTACTCAAGACTCAGCAAATAGGAATCTGATTTCATTTTAAAATTAGAAATATTTAAGCTAAATTTTGCCAAACATTTTTTGTCATCAAAGAAAATGCTTTGGTGCAAATGCTTTTAATTATCATTATTTTCTTAGCCGATAAAGTAATTGCTAAAGACAAAAGGTTTCCTTTTCCTTCTGCATTTGACAAGGTTGTAAGTTGGTTTTCTTTCAGTATAAACCATCCTGTAATGTCTTTGGAAGGTTAAGACTGAATAGATGACTGTATAGGTCTTTTTATGATCTTAAATATGTAAGTGTTAATATTACCCATCTATTCATGGGAAAACTTGGGAATAGGAATGATCTTCACAGAGGTAACTCTAAACCATATTCAAGGGGACTACTGGCAAAGTAATTTGCTTGGTTGTTGTTTTTGGTTTTTTTTTGTTTGTGTGTTTGTTTTGTTTGGTTTGTTTTGGGTTTTGTTTTGGTTTGGTTTTAATTACTGGCAATCTTCAGTTTTCCTCAGAGTAATTGAACATTTTTTTTTTTCCTCATGAAAAAGTAGTTTTCTTTTTATTCCATGATTTTTCTTGAAAGAGAGTCTGTCTGCAGTCATTTAAGATTTGTTTTTTATAGTAAGTCCTGTATGATTTTGTGTCTGTGTACACAGCTGTTATTTCTGGGGGTAAGGTTGTGTATTGACATATGAGTCTTTACTCTGTTTGCTGTGACTGCTTAAAATAACTTTAAATTCTGCTTAACTTTAGTATAAGTATTTTTCAAAACAGAATTCAAGAAACAAATCTCTCAGACTGTCAAAATTACACAACAATGCAATGAATTATGTATGAAGAAGCATATTTTTTCTTGGCACCATATGTAAGAAATCTGAGTAACATCTGCTGACACAGGCAATCATTCTCAAAGTTAGGTTTTTCTCTTTGCTTTCAAAGCTGTTTTGTCTCATTTGTCTGAAAACAAGAAATTATATAGCCACATCATTTTTACTAATGTGATACAGAAAGGTATTTAAACACGTGTTCCACACAAGCAGTCTATCTTACAATGTCTTTGCCGTATCTTCTCTGTATTCTCTCTGCTATTCTATAAATACATTATCTGGAAGTGTAAATGTCTCTTTAGCCTGTATCTTGTGAGATGCTGACTTAATTATTATGTAAACACCCAGACAAACACATATTTTCCTCCTTGTTTCCAGAACACATTTTCTGCTTCATGTTGCAGCTGATCATATTCTTATCAATACTTAAAATATGTAATTGGCATATGGCTCTTTATGCACTGCAGCAACTTTTAATGGATTTATTTTATAAACTGATTTAATCTTTTTAAAGGGTTTTTATTTTTGTGTTATCTCTTCAGACAAAAATGCTGTTGGAAATGAGGATATTTATGCACCAATTTCTCCTGACTACTTGTATTAGAGAAACAGTTTTTTTTCAGAATCCAATTCCCTACCACTATACCAATTGTAACAAGATTTATTTCACTTCAGGATATTGAAAGCCTCAGAAAAGAAACCTGAGAAATAACCCCAAACAGCAGTCTTAGGTCTTGTTTATATGAGGCAGTGCTGGCTCTTCTCCTGAGTGGTGTGTTAGAGTAGGAGCCTGGCTTCAGAGCAGTGCCAGGGAGCCTATGTTACAGTACTTACAAGGTGAGGTGCACAAATATGACTCACGAGACTTTATACTCCGTTTACAATATCAGCTCTTGCAGGGTGTGATGAGGACAGCTGAAGTCTAATTACATCCTTGTGAAGGCACAGGGTTCCAAGCTCACTTCCTAAAGAATTTATTCCACCTTTCCTTCCTCTGCAGACAAGAAAAACCTAACAAAAACCAGCTCTGCTTCAAGTGGAAAAGTTCATGTTCACTGCATCCAACTTTAGATCAGGAACAAAGTGACCTTAATCCTTTTCTGTGATTCTTAAGAGAACACTCATATCAATGCAGGTTTTCCTCCAGGCCTCCCTTCCTTTCAGTCTTTCTGCCCACCCTGCCTACATTCTGCTTCTCCTCAAGAAGTTCTATTTTTTTTCTCAGTGTCACCAGTTGTAGTCAAAGCACACTCATCCTTACTGGGTTTTTTTTGCAATTGCAGAAAAATAATAAATACAATTTTATAAATAAGACATTAAAAAATATAGCTTTGTATCATAAATACTCTTCCTCCTCTTTTTGAAACATTGAAGATTTTCAGTCATGAGCTTTCTTCTTGAGTGTTTATACACAACACATAAAATAGGGAGGTGTTCATTTTGACCAGAACATTTTGACAGTACTAGAATACAAATAATAAGTTACAATTCTGAGACTTGAACTACAGGAAAAGCGTGTGGGATTTCAGTTTATTTTCAGTATAAAGGCAGTTATAAGTGTGGGTTTAAAACTGATGTGTAGAGAGAGAGATGGATTTGTAAATTCTATGTTCCATTGTAAACATTTATATGCCTCTGAGTATCTAACAGTGACCTATTAAAGAGATCATAAAGGCCAGCCTGCTTAGTAAATAGCAGTTGCATTCAAGTTGATTCAATTGGCTAGATAATGAAAGCATCCAAACCCTTGCTTCAACCTTTCAGAAATACTGAATGATACATCCTATTCAGTCTTCTCTAGGGAGGCTGGCCAAATTGTTTTGCATGCAGCATAACACCTCTGCCTCTTGGGACCTAAAGCAGTAATCATTCTGTACTAGTTCTGCTGCACAGTAATGCCACTTGGCCTTCCTTTCAACTCCTTTTGTGTGTTACTCTTGAATATATGATGAAATTAAATAGAATTTTCGCAGAGAGATGCAAGGTGTTTGAATAACAACATTGAAGTATGGCTAAAGAGGATTGCTCCAGTTTTTAGAAGTGATTTTGGGGAAGGCATCGATAAGAATTATTTTTGTGCCTCTTATTTTTGTCTAATTATTATTATATTTTTTAATTACAGAAGTGAAGGTTGAAAGTCTGTTATGAGGAATAGCAAATATTGTATCATAATCCCCATTTTTAAACTACATTTATTCATGAACTATTATTGTTTATTGCATAATGGAGATAGAGCTTTGTACCTACAACTACTCCTCTGCCAAAGTCTTTGACCTTTTGCTATCAGGGTTTTGAAAGCATTTGAAAAGTGCTAGTGAGAACTTGTGTGATTCTGCATTTATTTTTCTGTTCATCACATTATACGACAGATTAGGATCACATTCAAGATGTTTTGCTATTGACGTAGTTTATATATTTTTAAAAAAGAGTGAGAGATAAGCAGAGAAGACTATAACTTTTTAGAAAGACAAAGTTAAAATGTCTAGTCATAGTCAAGATGAAGATAAAGTAGCAAGCTTACCTTTAAAATTTAAAAGACTAAAACATTTAGATTTAGAAAAGATGAACTCTGACTTGGGCTGGCTGCAGGTAGTACTGTATTTTATAGTACTTTCTCAGTGCATAGTGGCCCCCACATTTGATTCAAACAATTTCATTTGCAATGCACTGTTATTCTGGGTTTTTTAAAGGCAGCTTTTCAGTCATGCTACATTTTATGGTCTTTTTGTGCTTTTTTGTATTTAAAATTATAATAGAATACATGGTATGGTACATCAAAGTGATGTTCTTTAGTCTCTAAAAGTGATGCTTAAACAAGTAATGCTCCTGCCTCCCATGACATCTTGTATACTTTTTTTTGAGTATACTTTTTGGAGATTATAATATATAATAGCTTATGTAAAACAGAGTAAATTTTAATATATGAGGATATCGCTACAAGGATAGTAAGACTAGTGAAATATTATTGGAGAATGAGGGGCAGTAAAAATTTAAACCTGTTGTTTTCTCATACCTCTGGGATTCAAAATTACTTGTCTGGCTGCCACATGCCCACCCAGCTGCTGTCTCCTCCTTTTCAACTTGATAGGGAGAAAAAATAAGATGAAAAAGCTTGTGGATCAAGATAAAGACAGGGAGATCGATTGCTAATTACCTTCACAAGCAAACCAGACTTTACTTGGGGAAAATCAATTTAATTTATTGCAAATTAAAAAAATCCAAACTAGATTAGGATTATGAGAAACAAAGGCAAAACTAAGAACAGCTTCCTCCAGTCTCCTCCTTCTCCACAGGTTCAACTTCCCTCCTTCAGTCCTGGTGAAGCACAGGGGGACAGGG
This sequence comes from Actenoides lindsayi, assembly GCA_025331215.1. NCBI lineage: Eukaryota > Metazoa > Chordata > Aves > Coraciiformes > Alcedinidae > Actenoides > Actenoides lindsayi. The sequence continues at coordinate 49,023 of WTSP01004517.1, read as the reverse complement.
AATGAGGGTTGCAGTCTCTTCTTCCTCCTCAACTTTACCCTATTCCTACAGGTTATAGTTCTTCATAAACTGCTTCAGTCTGAGGACTTCACATGGGCTGCAGTTCTTCAAGATTTGCCCCAGCATGAGTTCTTTCCACTGTGTACAGTCCTTCAGGAAAAGGATTCCCTAGTATGAGTCCCCCCTGTGAAGCAGATCCTGCCAGAAAACCTTCTGGAACTCCACAAGCTGCAGCTTTCTTCATGGAATGTCATCCTGCTACAGCATAGGTTGCTCCACAGGCTGCAGTGGGCATACCTGCTGCATGGGCTACAGAAGGACAACCTGTATCACTATGGTCTTCTTCATAGACTGCAGAGAAATCTCTGCTCCATCATCTGGAGTAACTTTTCCCAAATTTTCAACCAAGCTTAGTGTCTGCAGGGATGTTTCTCATAGCTTTTTTCTCAGTCCTATCTCAAAGAGCTGCTGCACAGTTATTTTTTTCTTAAATGCATTCTTAAATATGCTTTCCCAGAGGCACAGTCATCTTGGCTGCTGGGCTAAGCTATGTCCAGCATGGACACTGGGGGAGTTTGGTATAGGTTTTCTATACATCTGTATACATTTCATTATTTTCTTCTTATTATTATCTTTTATTTTTATTGTTACTCTTTCATTAAAGCTGTTTTAAGTTTTTTTTTCCAATGCGTAAGACTCTCTCTCTTATTCTCCTTTGGGAAAGGAGAAGTGTTAATATAGGGGAGAAGTGTTAACATATAGACATATATTAATATGTCATTCATTTAGTGCTCAGCCCAGTCTTAATCCTTGACACTACCCCAATATGTTGTTATTTGAGACAATCTCAGTCACTGTCATTTAGATTATGTGCATCTCTATTTTACATTTTTCTACAATTGTATTCTACAATTTCTATGGTAATTTTTACCATGGAGAAAGACCTTGGAGTCCTGGTGGACAATAAGTTATCCATGGGACAGCAATGTGATTGTTATGACAGAGCTATGAGGATAATTAAGGGACTGGAACATCTCTTTTATGAGGAAAGTCTAAGACACCTGGGGCTGTTTAATCTGGAGAATAGAAGACTGAGAGGGGATCTTATTAATGTTTTGAAATATCTGAAGTGTGGGTGTCAAGTAGAAGGGGACAGTCTTTTTTCAATGGTGCCTTTTCATAGGATGAGGGGCAATGGTCACAAACTGGAACACAGGAAGTTCCACCTCCACATGAGGAAAAACTTCTTTCCTGTGAGGGTGATGGAGCACTGGAACAGGTTGCCCAGAGAGGTTGTGGAGTCTCCTTCTTTAGAGACTTTCAAGATCCACCTGGATCTGTTCTTGTGTGGCATGCCCTAGGTGTTTCTGTGTTGGCAGGGTTGTTGGACTTGATGATCTCCAGAGGCCCCTTCTAACCCCTACCATTCTATGATTCTATGATATTAGAAAAATGGTAACATTTTTCTAACGTTACCACCCTGCTGTTACATGTGTTTGTGAATAGTTCTTGTAAAGGCTGAACAAGTGGAGGAAAAAAAGATAGAGTGACAAGAATGCTACAAATTAAACAGGAATTTAGCTTTTCCTTCTGTAATTTTCCCAGCTTCTTCATCTGGTAAGACACTAATTTAGAAATGGAGATGATTACAAATTGTAAGTGTTCAGAATGGGATTTAAATTATTTTTGTGATATTTAGTCATAATACTATTTGGGAGGAATGGAGACATAGTCTTGCCATGTCAGTTCCGCCCCTGCAAGATAGCACTTTAACACTTCACAGATGATGAGGCAAATGTATTACAGAGTGTGAAACACTTGGCTGCCTTTGGTTGAGGTCACAGGTAAGTAGTTGAGCTGGAGATGGATGGGGCTTTGTGTCAAAATATGTCTAGCAGCAAAATGCACCCCTCATACTTTGGTTGAGGTCTTTTCTCCTAGTGGTAGTGATCAGCTGTCCTCATTGTGACAGCATGTTGCTCATTATTCAAGACAGGTGATTATTGATTTATTATGTATGCTATACCCTCTGTTTCTTGGTTGGATTGCTAGGTTGCTTTCAGAGAAAAATAGGGAAAAATAAATATGAATTTTCTTGTTTGTTTTATGGTGAGGCTTACCTTTAAATGCGGGAAGAGTGTTGTACGAAAACACACCTGAATTAAAGTAGCTACCATATATTTGTGTGAATGTGATCTTACTTTACTGGATGTTTGCATATAGGGAATAAATAAGGGGTAATTTTTTTAATGGTCAAATAGAACAGCTGTTTTCAAATACAAACTGAATATTCATAAACTCTCTTCTTGCCTTATTTAACTGATTTGAGCTTTCAAAGTCTAATGTTTCCGTGGAAGTTGTGCTAGAATTGTAACTAATAATCTTCACATGTTTATACCACATGCAAACACACACAGGGTGCATATACAGGCATTATCCTCGTATTAGCTAGATTTTGTTGAGAAAAAAATGATAGATCATTTAACAAATATATCATTTGCTGACTTTATTGCGGTTCTATACGAGACACTATTACTAAAATGGGTTTGACATTTGCATTTCTCTTTAATTACTGTGGAGTGAACATAAAAAGGTAAGAGAGCCAAGAGAGCTTATTAAAACTGAAATGAGGGCAAGTGATAAAAGAATGGTATTTTAGTGGTGCTGCAGTCAGATCTATCACTTTCCTCACAATATCAATATTATTCTTGGATTTTTTTGGTGGGGAGAGAGGATGAATGGTTTATATAACCACTTTCTTTTCTTTTGAGCTTCACTTGATGTACAGGGTCTCTACATGCCTGTATTTTAACTTGTGAAACTCAGCCTCCAGGACCTTCTGGAGAGCGGTGTGACTTTTTCTCTGCCATGAAGTAATTCCTTTTTTTTTTTTTGCTTCTTCCATATTTTTTTTTTCCTTTTTGCTTCTTCCTTCTTCATTTTCCTTTCTCCTTTTTTTTCCCTGCTCAGAATAAACAAAACTGTTGTAGTCACCCTTGAGCCTCACCATGGAATGCCTCATAGTCTCATCTCTGAATTCCAACACGTCCAATGAGATTTAGTAATTGAGAATTTTATTTTTAGAGAAAGCACTGAGAGAAATGTTTCATAGTTTGAAATGTTAAGCATCAGAAAGTTAGGAAACACTAGTATTTACTGGGCATGTAAATGACCTAAGTGTAAAGTGAAAAATGATGTGTAATCTTATAACTAGTAACTGATTCATACTGTAAGTACACAGAAAGATAGAGCTAAATAATCATGTAAGTCAGGGCCTTCCTATTTTTTTTCATTAATGACATCATAATCAAGGCAATGCTTTTATAAATAATTTCATAAAAATTCTCATAGTTTTAAAACATTATATATCTGTATATATAAATGTGCATATGCTACATGCCACTGTAGGAACTTTTAGCTGTTTCTGAATAATCCATGCCATCTTGCTGTCTAAAATCACCACAGATGATGTTTTTATTTAAGCCACAAGTCTAGCTGTGCAGGGAAACCACAGTAGAAAGCTGCCTTAGAGGAACCTGTGTGCTGGAAGAGGCAGCCTGTCCCCTGCTCTGGTTAGGCATTTCAGCAGATTGAGGCAAAATTCTTCTTTGTCAGCAGAATAAACCCAGTTCTGCCAAGTGTTCAGCACAGCCTTCAGTCACAAAGTAATGATGAGCCGTCACTGAACTGATATGGGAAACAGAACTCTATTAAACATCTTTTCCTACAACAACAACAAGAAAAGAAAAAAATCAATTCTATTCTCTGCAGGGAGATTCATAAGTGCTGATATGAAGCTGTATAAGCTTGCACCAAAATTGAGAAAATCTGCTCTAATAAGTAAAATCTACTCAAAAAAAAAAAAAAGACTTTTTGTATTCAGTCTTTCTTCTCTGGAACAGATAGCTTACAATTTAATGAAAAAGGAGGGCCAGTCCCCTGAAACTCAAGAGCTTTCTGGGACTAGGTTATAAATACAGACAGCTAAGATAGCCTCAAGTATTTATAACCAAAATATACTCATGGGATATGGCTTTCCTTCAAACATGCATCTCATTTAAGTAACTGTGTATGATGATGATCTGAAGGAACACCTTCCAAAAATGACAATTTGCGAAGTAAGTTATCCTAGTAGCTTGGTTTAGCTGGGTAGTCTGTAATGAGAAGGTGCAGGAGTAAGGAATAATCAAATATTGTCCATCAAGATGTAACAAATAATACCCATGTGCTAATAGTACTTATATATACAGTTTGATTTTGTTTTATGTTTTTTTGCAGATTCCCGTGTTTACTGTGGAAGAGTAATATCATTACTATTCATTGCAAAATAGCTGTAGGAAATGAAAAACAAATAAGAAACCAGGAAAGGTGTTCTCATACTGATTTCCTACAAGTGTTTTTTATTGGGTAAAAACAACTTTGGTTTTCTTTTCAGAACGGTAGACTGAGTTGCTGTCATGCTAAAGGTCTCTTGGGGTAATGCTAATGTTTATCAGGGCTATCATACATAAAAATTAATGCTTCCTTTTATGCTGCAATATATTTGAACACATTTTTGAGTCCTGGCCTTCTTATGTAAATCTGACATGGTTTAGATGTTTTGACTGTGTTATGAGGACTGAGCTTATTTGTTCCTTGATTCAAACATACATAAAATGTAGAAAACTTCCATTTATTGTTCCACTTTTTGATAACATATCCTTCATTTCTGAGACAATTTTCATTTTAATATACATATATTTATGCATTTGATTAATAACTGTACTACAGTCATTGGTATTTTGTAAGGATTGAGATTCAAAAAATTAACCATTTTGAAAATGGTTTAATAGAATATCAGTAAAAGTATGTAACTTTATGTGGAACCTTAAAGAAGGTGCAAATAAATTCTTAAGGGCCAAATATTCAGTATCTGTTGTCAGCACATTTTACAATAACATATGATATTCTTGTCACTAACCAATCAAAACTAAAAAAAAGTTACCTCTGTAGGTTGAAGACTGTAGGAATTCTGCTATTGATCTTAATAGTAGAAAGAGTGTCTCAGAAATTTCAACCAACAGAAGAAGGAAGCAGAACATGACGGCTTTAAAATTATGTTCCTCAAAACATTTCTGTTGAGTCAGTGCTTTGCAGAGTTCAACAAAACCCTTTCCTTGCATATTTTCTTTGCTGTGCTACAATTTGTGCTCTTATTCTAGATCTCAGAATTTCAGTGTTGCTATTTACCTTTCACTAATTGGAAATTGAAATGTTTATAGTTTTTCTCCTCCAGAAAAAGAAGAAAAATGGACAAATTATACAGAAAGCTTTAGTATTATGGAGTAGCAGTTGCTGGTCCATAAATACAGTGGAAAATTTCCCATAACAAGACCTGTTAAAAAAAACCAAACAACAACTACATTGCTTAGAAAGAAACAGATTTTTCTATTTTTTTTTTTTAATATATATTCTTTCTCTCTCCTCATAGTACAATATTTTTGGTGACATCTATAATTATGTTATCCTGAAATGTTATCTGTTGGTTTTGCCACTATTTTATATTTGGTTTTTTTTTGTAGTAGCTCCAAAACTGATTAGCTTAGAAGATAATTATTTCTGTTACTTTCTTGGTTACTAAAAAATGTTTTGAGAATATTTATGACTTATGAAAGTTATATTGATATATTATCTATATATTTATAATTAGATTAATAGTGTAAAAAAACCACATTTTTGAAATAAATTAAAGTGGGGGTAAAAATGCTAGCTAAAAAGAAAATCATAACTTTCAGAGAAAAATAATACTACTGTGAAACTGATCATTAAGAAAATGGAAGTTGTATTTCAAGATGTCTAGGAATATGTAAAAACTGGACATTTTGTGTGCATTTCCTTTAGATTTTGGAAAGTTTCAGAAATTCATTAGACAACAGGATTCCAGAAAATGATGCATTCAAAAGTAGTTATGATCATACTCACAGTGACAAGATACCATGATTTGAAAGTCTTTAGATTAAATAACACTGAAGAGACAGTGAACACTTAATAGGAAAATTATCTTAGAGAGAAACCTGATGTGAGTTTTAAACTTGATTAGCTGGAGGGGAGGAACTGGATTGGGTGAGCTCTGCAGTTCATGTTTCTGCAAGCACTGTGCACCTGTGTAGGTGTCTGTCTGTGTGACTGGCCACATGTGTGTGTGTATGTGTGTGTGTGTGCCTACTCACCTATCAGGTACATGTGCTTAGCCTGGCTGCTTGTGCACAGAGCTACAGAATCTTCTCATCTAGATGGTTACTGGATTCAGATGCAAGCTGAAGTCACGTTTCTGAACAAATGTCAGGAAAATAGCTGTTGAAGCCAGATTGTTCTGCAAATTAAAATACTTGCAAATAGATATAAATTCATCCATGAAAAATGTGACAAAATGTTTATTCAATACAGGAATTTACAGGTTCTCTTTGTTCTTTCCCCATCTGAAGAAAAGGCCTGTTTAGATAGATTGCAGAAACAAAAATATAAAACAGAAAATGGGGTACATAAATGACAATTTAGGCTAAATTTCTATTCAGAAGCAGCTTATACATACATTCAATTATCTACCAATTATACAAACTGATGGCAGGGTTTTGAACCATAATGTATTTATAAACCAAATTTATTTATAAACTGAACTAAAACAAACTATAACCATAGAGCTATTTTTATATTTAGATAGTGGGGAATTTGGAGGTGAAGCTAGGTCACAAGGAACAGCAGAGGGTTAAGCTGGCAGCACCAGCCCAGATGGAAGCTGTGCCAGGACACAGCTTACAAGTTACAGGAAGAAGCCTCCAGACAAGCCAGAGTAGAGATTCTGCATTTCTGACAAATGAAGTGGACTTCTATGTGAGAGGTCTCTGCTATTGCCTCTCACATATCTATGCTGAAAGGCACTGTACAAACACACTGACACATAAATTTTGGACCACAAACCAAGTGAAAAAGAAGATGCAGGGGCTTTCATAAAATGTATTTAGACTTATTCAGTTTACCTATTACATTTGAGAGATGTGAATCAAAATATGTAAAGTAAAACTCATTTTTTTTCAAACTAAAACAGTTTACACAGGTACACTTGAATTAGGTCAAATTATTCAAAACTGCTTGTGCAGAAAAGCTTTTATACATCTGTATTGTCAGTGTTCACATGACTTTGGACTTTCATGTCTGGATATTCAGGATGATTCATGCTTCTGAGGATAAGAGGTAGAAGCAAGCTTGAAAACTAAAACAAGTAATGAAACTACATAGTTACAGTGTCTGATCTTATCCTCATACCTCTCTGTTGGAGCAGCTGAAGCCTCTGTAACCTTTTAGATAGCTTCTTACCTTGGTAGCTGATAATAATATGAAACAAAGACTAGTATGGCTTCATATATTTGAAATTTGAGGCTCTGATGAATTTTCAAATGTGTCACATTCTGCTTGGTGCCAGCCACTGGAGATGGAAACCTGGCATTGAAAGGAGTGAAAGTGCACAGCTGTTGTTTTTTGCATAATGTCAAGAAGATCAGGAAACCAAGAATGAATGTATTTGGGGATGCTGTAGAAGAAGGGAATTACTCATCTTTTTAACATGGAATCTCAATTCCCTCATGCTCTGAGCACCTTGCAACAATAAGTGTGCCACTCTGGCTGTCCTAGCCGCTTCGAGATTAGTTCCAAGGGATCCTTGAGTAACATTTACCTAAAAAGACTGACTGAGCTCTGTTTTCTTCTCTCTGAAGTTGATTATTTTTATACATACAGTCTTGGAGACCATGGACAGCATGTGTGTGCATGTTTTGCATTTTCAGTAGGTGTTCCATAGGGCAACAGTTCCTCTTGGTGTCAGTGTGAGAATAGTGACACACTGTTTCTTGGGAAGAAAAGGTTTTATGGTTTTGACTACTGAGAGAGTGCTTTGATGCTGGATAAAGCCTGCAGTTCTTGGCTTTGATTTGAACATGTGGACATGAACATGTCTTTTAGTACATTTAAGGGCAGACAGTATTTCCCAAATACTTTATGGTCCTTAAATGAAAGACACATTTGAATTGTATTATATTCTTTTGTTTATAGCTCTGTTTCTTCAAATCCTGCTCTCTTTTCAGCACGTGAAAAAATTGTGGGGTGGAAGAGAAGGAATTCAGGCCTTTCTTCTATGTATTGAGTTGTATAAATTCTGTCAAGTTCTTGCAGCTTTCTAAATACCTGCTTTAATAACAGGTTAATCTTTGCCAAAGACTGACTTTTCTGCAGAAACTTGGTACTTACTTTGAAGTTCCAGTTCAATCTGTGCACAGCAATGCTCTTACATTCATTTGTGGGATGTCATACTACTTGAGAGACCTTCTTTTCTCTGCTTCTGGTAGAGAAGACTGATTTCTGAATTCATGTTTCTTCATAGGAAAATAAGTGTAAAACAAGAATCACTAAAACAGTTTCTTAACAAATATAGCAGTCATAAGTATTAGCATTATTTACTTTTTAAATTGGGAGTCATAGTGCAATTTCATTAGAAAATTTCCAGGAGTCTAGAGAAGTGGCATCAGTATGATAGGAAATAGCCTTGAAGCAGTAACTTAATAAATGTGATGATTTTTCTCTTGTTCAGTGTCTGCTTTAAAAGCATATCATACTTATTCCCATTTTTCCTGAGTTTTTATGGGAAAGAGTTATGGAGAGAATTTCAAAGGAATCTTATTCATGTACAAATGTCATTCTTCTAATATCTATAGTAAGTATTATAATTGTTGGATATCTCTTTCCATATCTACCTTTGATGAGCAACTCTGATAACATGAGAAATCACTATTCAGAAAAGAACACACTCATGCAGAGTTACCAAGAAATAAATACCTAATCATTCAGAAACAAGACAGAAACTTTCAAAGGCTATTATTATGCATCTGCTTAACAATAACAGAAGAATCTAACTTAGCATTTGAAACTGAATGATAGGATCTGTCCTTCTGTAGCTCTGGTTGAGAACTAACTATAGGTCACACTTGTGCTAATGCATCAAGCAAAGAGAGGGAACAGGGGACAAGCCATTCAGCATCTTCTTTGCTTCCAAAAGTGCTTTCAGTTTCAGTACTATAAAAAAAGGTGGATTTCATTTGCAAAACAGATGATTTGGTGATAAAGATGGTCCAATATCCGATGACCTTCTGAGTCATCAGGATGTAGTAACACTTGATTGTTGCTGAATGCAGAACTCAGCACAGGCACAGCTGCTTGGGCACGCACTGTTGCACGAAATGGTAGACTCATTTTAAGGGCCTCTGGCTTCAATAAGTAAGCAATTTTTCCATTCATTCTCATACCAACTGTTATTTTTTTCTATCCCTTTTATATAAATTCTTGGAAGAAGTATTTTCCTTCAACGGTTCCCCTCCACCTCCTGCCAGTATAATAAACCCTAGAAACAGATGTTCCATTAATAACAATTTATGCAGAGTTGCAGAAGAGGACCTGGGGATCCTGGTGGAAACTAAGTTGAACATGAGCCAGCAGTGTGCTCTTACAGCAAAGTATGCTACTGAGAGCCTGTGCTGCACTACACGAAGTATTGCCAAGGGATCAAGGGAGGTGATCCTTCCCCTCTACTCAACACTAGTGAGGCCACACCTGGAGTACAGTGTCTAGTTATCGGCTCCCCAGTGCAAGAGAGACATGGACTGACTGGAGCCCAATGAAGACGCACAAAGACGATTAAGGAACTGAAGCATCTCTCCTATGAAAACTGGCTGAGAGAGCTGTCACTTTTAAGCCTAGAGAAGAGAAGGAACAGAGGGTATCTCATCAATGTATATATATAGCTGAAGGGAGAGTGCAAAGAGGATGGAGCCAGGCTCTTTTCAGTGTGACCTAATGACAAGTGCAGGGACAACAGGCCCAAATTGAAACACAAAAATTCCTTCTGAACATTGGGAAACGTTTTTCACTGTGAGGGTGACAGCCCTAGCACAGGTTGCTCAGAGAGGTTGTGGGGTCTCCATCCTTGCTGATATTCAAAAGACATCTGGACATGTTCCTGTGAAAGAAGCTCTAGGTGGCCTTGCTTCAGGAGCAGGTTTGAACTAGATGACCACTTCTAAACCATTTTGTCATCGTGTGATTCTATAAATGAAAGAAATGGAAGAATTATAAAACTGTTAAAAATTCACCATTTTCCATGGAAACCGTAGTACTGCATTTCTGCTATTCTGGCATATGGTGATAAGTAAGGTATAAAATCTAGTCTTCTTCATGACCATTGGTTCTCAAGAAAAAGCAAGTGCCATCGTCTGCTGAATTATGAGGTGACAGTCCACCTAGAGGTGTTTCATGCTAAGATGTTATCTCCCCACTGCAGTTTGTAGAAAACTAAGAGATTATTGTCTATAAGGGTATACTCACACAGCTCTTCATACTTACATTTCCTTTGGGAATACACATTGATGTCCTGCAGAGAGTGCATTTAGTATCATTCTGACATGCCGCCATTTTAGCACTTTATGACTCACTGGCCCAAAATTTCTTCACTAAAGATCTTGGGAACATTCACTGAATTGAATAGCTAATTTAGCACTTAATTTATAATTAACACTAAAATATTAGATGTACTATTAAATTCTGAGTAGTGGTAATCCATATTGCCCCCAGTTTATATACTCTGTGCAGTACAATGTTGGTTTTTTAATGATCCTCATCCTTTCTAACCATCTCTAACAGTTTTACCTGCAATCCATATGCAAGTACTATTTTCTGAAGAAGTTCACATACAAATATATTACTACAAAGTTTTTTTAAAAAATTGGGGTTTATTCACAGTGAATAACACGTATAGTATTAATGTGGTTAAAAAACCCTCTATATTATAACTTTCTTAAATCACATGCTCTCTCTGATTAGTTTCACAATTACTGGAATTGCTAACATAACCATATAACTGATTTTTATATGTATATATACATGTAGAGAATACATATATATGCTGTAAGAATATGGGAGTTTTCTTGTAAACTTATCTGAAAGAAAGTTTTCACTTTAAATAAAATGTATTTATATATATATATTCCTATACTGTCAGAGTATAGAGTTACAGTATAGGAATCTTTAGATAATTTTGTACTGTAAAAGTATGGATTTATTTGGGTTTTTTAATTTCTCTGAAAAGAAGCTTTTATTTTTAAGAAAATGTTTTATGGGGAAATTAGTTAATTTTATGCAATTTTGCTTTCCATGTACTTGCCAGTGCAGGTTCTTAATTAAGATTATTGTCATAATTTTGTTTAGATATTTTGTACTAAGAAAATAAGGTATTATTAAAATGTGGAAATCAACGTCAGATTGATTCCAGCTCTCACAAAGCTTTACTTAGGCTTTAAAAACAAGAGATCATAGAGAAAAATCAATAACATAAAAGTGTATGCATGCATATTTTTTTCTATCTTACTCACAAAAGAAGCTTTAAGGTATTATAAGGATGAGAAAATTCAATTGACTTTCTAAAAGCTAATTTGTATTTCATTTTTGTTGTCCAGAATATCAATAAAAGACCTTTCACATCAGTCTGTAGCTCTAACACAAAGAAAGTGTTTTTCTAACATAGTTAGACTTTGACATTCTCTTTTGGCGAGGCTGGAGAGGAGAAGGGGAAAGTTGGGACAGCAGTATGTACCACTTGTGTCGGAAGAAGATATGATGTGAAAATTTTGGCTTCCACGGTTGGAAGCAGGCACTAAAATTGAACAATATTTTCTGGTGTGACTAATTCAAACATATTAAAACAAGTATCTTGCAGAGCACTGATATTCAAATAGTCCTGGAGGCTAGTGTGCAGTGGGTTATTTCATAGTATTAATTAGGTGACCCTTGAGGGAAGAAATTAGTGCTTATGTAATTCAATTGAGGTCAAAAGCAGTTTTCAAACTGGTTTGGCCCCCAGGGTGTGGAAGCAGGAGATAATTTCTAAGGCACAGAGGAAAATTCCAGCTGGCCACTTTTCCTTTCTCTTTCACTGCTCCTGCAGCATTGCCCCAGAACTTGCAGCTCTGTTGGGTCTGGAAGCTTTGTGGAAAAGTCAGTCTCAAATTTCAGCTATCAGGGCCAGGGAGTGTGGAAGCCAGACATCCCAGAACTTGGGGGCGGGGGGAGGAAACAACAAAAACCAAAAGGGAAACTTGCATAAAAAGTTTAAAAACTGCTATCCTGAACAAATGGTCTAGAAGCCACAGACTGCTGAGGGCATCAGACCCCACCACCAAGGACACCTCACTGTGCAGCAGCAATACTGGCTGTAGTAGGGTATGCTGGCCTTCTTCACTTGCAGTCCAAGGCCTCAGGCATGTCCTCAAACAACCCCACTGCTATTTAAAGGCTTTAAAATTTTTTTGTGTGAAGGTTTTAAAGCTCACAAAGAGCCTTTGGAGCCACTGGCCAAGAGTACAAGTAGCTTATCAATAATGTGGTTTTGTTTTTCTCTGAATGAATGCTTTTCTCTCCAGCTTTCAGGCATCCAAATAATTCTAACAGAAGTTATTTGGACTGAAAAAGGACTGAATTGTGTCTACAAAAACATGAAAGAATTAATTAATGAAGTCAACAAAAGTTTTCCCTTGAAATGTGATGGAGCATTTATAGAAAGTGGATATTTCTATCAGTGACCAAGTTTACTTACTAAAATTTAAAATACTGTGAAGAAAAGACATGTCTCAGACTTTCTTTTTTAATGTCTAGTTTAGCCGGAGTTGGAAATAAAGTCATATTCCCAACTCAGCTTGTATGACAAGGGGAAACATAAAAGAGATTTTTTTCTTTCCTGTTTGTTCTCCAGATTGTTTACCCTAGTAAATAACATAATACTATAACATAACTCAGTAGAAACAACTGATCTCTGTCAATGCAAAACTTGAATTTTTTTCTAATAATGTTCCTGAAAAAGTAAGAATTGAATTTGCTGTCATGATGTACACCGAAAGAATATGTCTGCTCTGCTCCCAGATGAGTCATCACGTTTAACATACCCTACAAAAATCTGGTGTCATTACTGGCCATATGCAACAAGTATTAGATCCCTTGAAAATGAAGGGGAGATAAAGGGTAAGGAGAAGAGTGCAAAGACTTAATTAAATGAAAAACATTGTTAGAGGGTCTGTCTGCATTCATAAGTATTGTATTGTGGTTTCGCTACACCTTATGTAGAAAAGATGTTGTGCAGAACACTGCAGAAATATGTTGTGCCTGGTGATCAATGCCAGTATCAACCGAGGTCTACTTGCCTTGCTCATCCCTCCTTTGCATGCTACCTTTGTGCACTAGATAGTCTTATCCTGAACACCTTTGATGAGAGAAACTGCTTTTTCATGCAGAAAACAGGTTGACTGCACTCTACAACAAAACTAAACACGAGTTGGGTTAAAATTCCCTCTTCAGGGGAGTGGTGAGGACTTTCCAAAGGGTACTTCTTTCTAGACAGTGTGTCTTCAGTATAAACTGTATGCTATACTCACCTGAATTACCCTGCTGATGAAGGGTACATATGGCAAAGCATTGAAGTGGACAAGTAACAGAGTCCCAGCTTCCCTCCTTCTGTCATGAGCAGGCATGATGAGGGATGCTGCCTAGGGAGAAGCTAGGGAGATAAACAATTACTAGGTTTTATTCAATGCAGGAAAAAAAAGCAGAGTTTCATAAGAGTAACCCATCCGGCTCATTTTACAGATCTATTTTATAAAGAAGTTATGTTTTGAGTACCTTGTTCTCTAGGAAATTCCTTTAAATGTAGATGTCAATATTGTGAGTGCTGAAGTTCAGAGAAATTATTCTTTCTCTGTGTGATTTCTCTTGTCTGTTTTCCCCCTTGTGTCTTCTCATTTCCCCTTTGACTCTCATTTTCCTCCTCCTTCTGTTCTTTTCTCTCTGACCTGCTAATTTAATTTCTTTTTCAGATAAATGTGATTTAAATGGATTTTTTGTCTTTAATAAAAATCCTCAAACATCTTCTTGTTCCCTGTTTTTGTATTTTATATGATTTAGATCTCATTTTTTAAAAAATCTATTTAATAAAGTAGGTAAATGAAAAGTTTCATTTATGTAGGAAAAGGTTCTAGCTAATTTTACACTTCTGAACATTTGCAGCTGGACAGATTAGAGAACAATCAACTGACTAGCTTGTCAACTCTTCTTATTAACGTGTTCGTAAAAAACAAATAAACAAACAAACGAAACACCTTGAAAGTGTCATGTAAGAAGTGAGTTAAGGCATAGTTTGTTTAGCCAATAGAGGTTAACTCAGTGCCATTTTTCCAAAGCAGTCACAGCACAGCAGATAGACTGATTGAGAATAGACAACATCTGAGATTAGACATCATGGTGGAAAATCTTTTTTGATATTAAAATTCTTATTTTCTGATTTTGCTTGCCCCACGGGTCCTTACCTGCTACAACACAAATCTGTAAATCAGTAGATGGTCACTATTGCTGCTTTACGCATTTTTAAATTTAATGGTTCTGCGCAATCTTACTGTCAGATAGCCACAGAATCACAGAATCACAGAAGGTTAGGGGTTGGAAGGGACTTCTGAAGATCATTGAGTCCAACCCTCCTATCAGAGAAGGACCAAAACTAGAGCAGACCACTCAGAAATGCATCCAGACAGGTCTTGAAAGTCTCCAGAGAAGGAGACTCCACAACCTCTCTGGGGAGTTGTAAGAGCCTGGCTATTGTGTGCCTCAAATCTTGTGTGGTGGATAAGATCTGGAAAGACCTGTCTGGAGGGAAGAAGTGTTGATTGCTTTCAATGTCTCTGTGCCCCCCTTTTGGTTCCTTGCAGACATGCTCTAACAAAAGGAAGAGATAAGTTCTGCATAGGTGGGACTGTCTTTTCTTTAGTTAAGTGCTCCTGCTGACTGCTTCATGGGGGAGGTGGATGGCAGGTGCCACAGCTCATGGAGCTCATGCAAATCAACACCACTTCCTGTGGAAACTGGGAATGCCACCCAGATACCTCAAGGATATAAAGGGACAGAAAAATATTGATCATGGTGCACCCACCACCTAAGGACTGAAGACTTGGATGGATCCAGTGAGACACTGCTGGATCCACAGGTGGTGATAACCTTTTCTCTTTATCTTTCTCTCTCTTACTCACTCCCTCACTCCCCCTATCTTCACTTTTTTTCCAACAACTCTTTCTACCTCGAAATTTCGTCTCACTGTAAAATAATCACCTACAAAAATTAACAATTTTATCTGTACTGTTTCTTGATTGTTCCATTAGGGAGAACTAATAAATTGTTTTGTTATTATTCCTAGAAGTCAGTGTCATGACTCTTCCGTCCCAGCTGTCCTCCTGTACAGGAACAGCCTCTTTCGGGGGATCACAAAGATTCACCTCCCTCGTTGTCCACTGAGTGGGACATGACAAGAGTCTATTCCAGTCCTCTGTAATCCTTATAGTAAAGAAGTTCTTCCTCATGTTGAGGTGGAACTTTCTGTGCTCAAGCTTGAATCCATTGCCCCTCATCCTATCACAAGGCACAAGTGAAAAGAGGTTGTCTCTGACTTCTTGATGCCCAGCCCTCATGTATTTATAGACATGAGATCACCTCTCAGTCTTCTCTTCTCCAGACTAAAAAGCCCCAGGTCTCTCACCCTTTCCTCATAAGGCAGGTGTTCCAGTCCCTTAATCATCCTCGTAGCCCTCTGTTGGACTCTCTCAAGTAGATCTCTGTCCTCTTGAACTGAAGAGCCCAGAACTGGACGCAATACTCCAGGTGAGGTCTCACTAGGGCAGAGTAGAGGGGAAGGAGATCCTCCCTGGACCTACTGGACACTCTCTTCTTTATGCACCCTAGGATACCATTGGCCTTTTAGGCCACGAAGGCACATTGTTGTCCCATGGAAAACTTGTTGTCTATCAAGACTCCAAGGTCCTTCTCCATAGAGCTACTCTCTAGCAGATTGCCTCCTAACCTGTATTGGTGCATTTTGTTGTTCCTACCCAGGTGCAGGACTTTGCACTTGCTCTTGTTGAACCTTGTTAGGTTCCTCTTTGCCCAGCTCTCTAGTCTGTCCAAATCTTGCTGAATGGCCACACAGCCTTCAGGTGAATCAGCCAATCCTCCCAGTTTCGTGTCATCAGCAAGCTTGCTGAGAAGACACTCTGTCCCATCATCAAGGTCGTTGATAATGATGTTGAACAGGACTGGACCTGGCACTGATCTCTGAGGGAGACATTTGAATATAACTGAATTCAGTTGAAAAGGACCTGTTCTTGCTTTATATATAACTGCATTTTGTAACATGGTAAAGGAATCACTAGCCATTGGTAATTAATGGAAAAAAACTAATAGTAATATGATATTAGCAATCAATAGTATTCTTCGATGATTTTTGTCAGTAGATATCTATATGAAAAGGAAATAAATTTTACTCAGATTGATAGTTCTTTCTTCTGTTCCTAGACACAGAACTTAGTAACTTGGTCAAGTCTCTAGTATATTAACAACTATTAAGTATTGAACATTATGCTGACTGTAAGACTTCTAGAAATTTTGTTACCTCCTCATTTTCTTTAGTTTGGTTTTCATGTAGAGTTTACAATGGCTTTTAGGTTTTTATGTTCTACATGTTATAACACTATTACACACAAAATTGAATATAACAGTAGGAATTAACATACATGTGGGCTTTTTTCTTTTCTGATGTGTTTTCATGTTGTGAAGATATATTGACACTTTTTTGTTGGAATAACTGATACCACATTGGACTATGTACAACAGTATTAAGAAAAAAATAAAATGTCTGGAGTAACATACTGTATGAAAACCACCACCCTTTTGATGTTGTTGCTTATGAATTTCTCATCTCTTCCCCTCTGTATTTTTTATTTGGTTTTAATTGTTTGCTTACTATAATGATAGGGAAAGTATAAACATTTTTTTTTTTTTTGCATGGTGGCAGACCTATGAAGGTATTAATTTCCAAATGTTGTTGTCACTACTGCAACCACCTGTGCTGATCAGTGTTTATTTTCAAGAGTTGTTTTAGACCTTACTTAAGCATAAGGGATTAATCCACCCTTTTTTCTTCTCTCTTCTGCTTGTGTTTCACCAAGTTTAAAGGAGATGTGTTCTATGTAATCAATTCTTACTTACAGGTTGAATGTGAGATAGAATGAAAAATACAGAGAAAAAAACCATGAAACCTCCAGAGAACTATAAAAAGGAAAAAATAAAGTATAAATCAGTTACAAGAGGTTTTTATATACTTACATTTAGAAAGAGAAGTGAGGTATGTATTAATGCTGTAAACATTTTTCTAAAAAAATTATGGTTAATCCATATTCCTTGTATTCTTCCACACTGGGTAGAAACAGGAGAAGTTTATTTTCAGTGATGTCTGAAATTTGTCTTCACAGACTGCCATGAAAAGTTTTCCACTGTCTCATTTATTTGTCAAATCATTTTTCAATTCTTGCTTCTAAGAGTCAATTAATATTATGTGTTATATTATTTAGTATTAGAAGAGAAGACTAATAACCTGGGTTTATGAAGCAGAAAGATGGTTTTATCATGTCTTTGTAAACCCAAAGCTTTTGGAAAACCCCAATCAAATTGCAACAAGATAATTTAATCTTACTAAAGCAAACTAATTCTCAAGATTGGTACTCTTATAATTCTACCTTCTGTAAGCTTCTCAAAGCTATTATTTGTGTAAACTTCTGTTTAAAGTTTTACAAGTTGATCTATGTTCATTCATGGATTACAGTTCAGATTTCTGCCTTTTTTCTTGAAAAGAAACATTAAAAAAATTTAATTGGTAATAAGATTTTCAGATGTATGCTTTTATCATTTGTACTCAGTGTGGAACCATTTCACAAGTATTTGTATAGACAAGAACTCAGCCTTATATTGATCAGTTCAAGTTCTGTATTAACAGATCACCATTCATGATTCTTGTCAACAGCTCATATTTTCTTCTCTGCTACTTGAATGACTCATAGTGATCAAAAGTGTATCCTCTGCAGTGTTCTGATAATCACAATGCTTGATCAAAAAAAAAATACCTAGATGTGAAATATGTGCATCTTTGTCTTTCCAGATATGAAAAAATACTCAAAAGCTAAGACCTTGTAAACATTTAGAGAATTTTACCTGTGCACCCTCTTTGGGTACTGTTGATTTCATAGCTATTCTGTGATAAACTTCACAAAAGTCTTTGTTTTGACAGACAGGAACGGCAATGGAGACAGATACTTTAGCAGGACAGCCCCACACTTTTTCACGTAGTCTTTCCTTTGGGTGTTTTTTAGTTGTCTTTTTTTTCTCCTTTGTGTAGAGATCCACATGAATAAGGTGGTCTCTGCTACTAGACTAGATATCTAAACGCAAGAGGCATCCCTTTCTTTTTTTCTACTTTGACCATATTCTCTTCAATTAAGAAAAAAGAGAAGGAAGACATTTTGTAGTGTGACTGTAATCATGGTTTTTTAAACTACATTTTCTTGCTTTTCAGCGAGATCTTTTTACTCAACTGTACTTTTGTTTTCTTTACAAGACTTTTCCATACTTCACGCTCTTCTGCGAACTTAACCATGCTCTTCTGAAAATGTAACCACCTAGAGTTTTTCTGCTTGTCATGATGTCACTCTATCACGGAGTAATGTGCATCTATGATGGCTGCGGATCAACTAACAAAATAGGTATTGATGAACTGGTGAGGTGGATGTCATTTCATGCAAAGAAAATGGGTAAAAAGCAGAAGTCTTCTTATTTAAACAGACTCTTAGTCAATTTGCTAACAAGGAGTTCATACATAGGATGCATTGTTACATAGAATGACTTATTAGTCAGTGTTCTATATATGTTTTTGCATGGCTGCTGTACAACCAAGAGGTTAAATAACATCAGGTAATAAAAGGTGAACCACTGATTCAAGGGAACTGTGGGAAGTTGGGCATTAGAGCAACTACTTCTGGGATAAAGAAGTCATTGAGAATTTAAGTCATTTATACACTTTTCTATCCTTTGTTCTATTATTATCACAGGATTCTATCATACATCCATTGACACTGGGCGCTAAAATTTTAAGGATATTGACGGCTACAAAAGTAAAAGACTTGTAATGGAATCAATATGTTTAGCAGATATGATTGCTATACTGGTTTTATTTTAACATTTGTAGACCAGTAGTATATAAATGACATGTTAGAATGAAGATGACTATGTGGGTCCATGTCAAACACTGTCATACAGCCAGCCTCTTTCATAATATAAGAGATAATTTTTATTTATCATTGATAATAGGTGGATGAATATTTCTCCAGTCCTAATAAGCAACTTAGTCTTTTGGACAAGAAACAGGAAAGACATAGAGTTCTAGCAAGCCCTATTTCATAACTTGTATTCATAATCTGTGTGATTTTCCTTGCCTCAAATAAACTTAAGTAGTTGTTGCAGATTTGAGCTTTTAGTCTGGTACTGCTTTGAAGTGTAACTGCCTGATGATAAAGGCCCACAGTTTGGACCAAACTAGAGAACAAAAGGATAAAATTTGCTTATAGCAATTGCTCTTAATAATGAATGTAACATTGGGTTTTGTTTGGGTTATAAAATTTCTTTAAGCTCATGATACAGATTTTGTTTGTTTGTTTGTTTGATCTCTTACCTCCAATAAGACATATGGAAAATTTTCTTACTTCTAACACATGAATATTTTTTTATCCTCTGCAGTATATGCATGTTTGCTGAAGGGCTCTGCTGACTGCTACTTTTTCTGCTAGCTTAGGGGATTCACATCTACTGTATTCATCATGCTCCCGTTATAAGCAGCAAACTCATCTCTACTTTCTTCTTCATTACAGCTTGGGGACTGTTTAATTTTCTTTCTCTTTTTCTCTTCTGTGAGTCCCTTAGCTTGGTTTCCTTTGCTCGTATTATTTGTGCTGCTCTGTCTTTTATATCATTCTTTTTGAGTTTTATTTCATTCCATCAGCCTTCGTTTCTGACACAGAGTCTGAGATGAGTCAGATTGACAGTGCAGTTGGTATTTAGAGTCACAATAAAAAAGTCTGTGTCACCAAAGGGCATCTGCATCTTTAGGTTCTTTTGATGATACTTTTGCTCTTTGAGAGAAAATTCTGCTAGGGAACTCAGCTGACAAAGTATCCACCCAAAATATTTCAGTATCTTAGATCTGACAGTTTAGAGCTTAATTGCACAAAGACCAATCAGTTTATGCTTTTATCTACACGATGCTTATACCCATATGACTTGAATCACAGACACACAAAACTTTGACTCATTAAATACCAACAACCTCTTAAAAAATGGATTTAACCATCCTGAGATATTCCCAAAATATATCTTTGCTTACAGAGCAGAAAGTCTAAGCTGCATCTGATAAAGGATCTGCTGTTACAATGGAAATTTGGATATGCCTCAGAAGGAATTCTAGCTCTGGTAATTGACATTGCTGCTTTGCAGAACAGAGCACTTAGACCAAAACACAAATGAGATTTTTTTGCCAATTCCCTCTGAATACTGAAAGAAGGCAAAAAAACCCCCATGTATAACAATTTTACTTAGCTTGCTTCTTCAGAGAACGATATGACAGTTAAGTGGGTTTTGTGTTGTTTCTTTTTTTCTCTCCCAGCTCTCTCCAGAAATTTTTCAGTCACAAACAAAACATAATGCTCAAACACATGGAAAAGAATAAAAGATAATACATAAATGTGCATATTAAATAGCCAATACCTCCTTATCATTCAGTAATGGAACCCTCTCATCTAGTTTGTATACTCTTGACCCTCACAGCTTGATGGATTGTTTAGACCTGCTCCCTATTTCCATGGGATAGCTCTTTCAAGAACAGAGAAAGAGAATGTTACCAATTTGGAAAAACTGACTTAGGTGGCTTTTTGTGATATTTTCAAGCCATGTAATAAATAAATATTCCAAATCACAATTATGTTTTCAAGCCACATAATAAATAAATATGTAACAATCCAGTTATGGAGGAATAACATAATGTACAATAATTAAAATATGTTCTTTCAAATATTGGATGATTTTGAGCTGCATGTACAGGTAAGAATGATGATCAGTTCTTAAATAGCCTAAATGCGGCAAGTGATCCATGTTCAGTGGATACATTCTTTGTTTTGCAAAAAGTTTAAACAACTTTATTTACTTCATACAGCCAGATTCTTGAACAGGGTAATAAATTATACTTACAGCTTTATTAAAGGGTGTCATTTTGTGTTTGTTTTCCTTACAACTCCATGAATTAGCTGGTTAGCTAACGGTCATTCTGTTCAAAGAATTTACATTTCTAAGAATATTCTCCAGTTTGATAGTTACTTAAATATATTTCAGGTTTGCATTTTTTCTAGAAAATTGGACTAAAGAGTTTGAATGAAGCTCCTCTTACTCTGTGTCCTTAAGCATTTCTTGAACAGAAAAAAATAAACAGATATTAAGAAATCTAAATATTGTAGTTAAGGTCTGAGAAAGAACTAAAATTATCATGAACAACCATAAAATACAAAGAAAATACTATGTCTGATTTTCTATCTTTTGCTTGGGATGAAAATAATGATGTAAACCCAATGTCATATACATTGGCATTTCTTTTTTTTTTTTTTTTTTTTTCATATTAGACTTTTATTTCTATTTTTATTGCATTACAGAAATTCAACTTACTGTATGAAAGTATCCATTTCGCTGACGGTGGGTGAAAATGACACTGGATTCTGCTACAATTCAAAGATGAAATATTTTGAAAAAGCTGAACTTAGCAAAAGCAAGGAAATCTCATGCCCTGAAATCGAGGATTTTTTATTTCCATTTAGGGAGCCTGAAATTCTGTGGTATAAGGTAAGGAATGCAAAAATGTTCACCTTCAACAAGCTATTATACGATGTTCTTGTGATTTTTGTAATCTAAATATGATATGAATCTAGCATTGTTTTAAAATTTATTAAAAATGAACAAATAATCACGGATAGAAAGGAATTAACTGAGAGAGAAAATAAAATGTGTCCTTTGGTAAATTTTAGAGATGATATTTTCTTAATATTCATTTATGGATGTCACAAAGAATTGGCAGAGTTCTTCTAACAAGAAGACTAAAATAGATAAGTGTTACCAGTCTGGGCTGGTTTGATGTACTAAGATGAAGCCATGGGAGCTGCTTATACAGCAATTGCTTGTGCTATACCAGACTGAAGAGTGTGTTTCTAAAAACTGATGTAAAATCTATTTGGAAAATTATAAATAGGATAGCTATGCATGCTGTTATCTGAGTGAATGGCTTAATTTTGCAGCATCAAATTCAGCTAAGACTTCCAAAACTTTGGTCTTTACATATTGGCTTTTACTTGCAAATATAATTTCACTGTTTTTATCAATTGCTTTATATCCATGTTCAATATTCTAGATCATTACTTAAGTGCCATGTTCTTGCTTCCATGAACAGCTGTTTGAGTTCTGGGTTTCCTACCATCTGCAGGAAAGACTTAGTATTTCAGAACTGTAATGTACACAACTTGAAGTACCCATACAGTTCAGTAAATCTGAAATTTAGATTCCGTGTATTTTCTCTACAGAGTAGTCTACAGATGACTGTGTATATAGGAAGTTCTAGTTTAAGTATGTGCTGGTATTCATTCTAATATTTTTTTTTAAATCTGATAATTTTTACCTGATAACATATATACTTTTAAATATGGTACACAAGACTATGCTATTTAATAAGTAAAACTTGTGGCCTAGAAGGATTCTGGATTAATTAACTGACACCATGTCTAAGATAGGAAGTATGCAACCAGTTATTTGCTTATACTCATCTTGGATTTTTTGTTTGCAATACAATATATACTTGAAGTTTTAACAAATTTAAAACTACGACTGCCTTCATAAACAAGAGCCCAAAAGATTAATATTTTAAGAGTCATTGACAATATGTGTGTGCATGAACTCAAATATTTTTTAAAGCCCTTAAAGTATAAGCAAAGATGATGCTAAGGTAATCAAGTAAAATATTTTGTGACAGTTAATCAAAAGGCATTTTTCTTATGAAAAGCACCAACCCTTTTTCTAATAGCTTATAAATATATTGGTTTGCAATTAAAAAAACCAAAAAACCCCAAAAAACCCCATTTAGGGACCTTAGAAGCATACACGTAAAAACATATATATTCTATTCTAAGATAAAAATTAGTGATTTGGTAGTCATAATTGAAATATTACCTCATTTTTTGTAGTTATAAAACTCACCTGTTACTAAGAGTTCAGAGAGTTTTGAGTCTAAGATGTTTTCAGAAAGAGATACAGAACTTATCCTAATTTATTCTTATTCTCATCATCTGTTTCTCTAAATTTTTTAATTAAAATTTTTCTAATATTAGATTTAAAAAAAAAAAATAAATTCTTCCCTGTAACATCTAGTTGCTAGCAATAAAACAGTCTTGGATCACAGACATCAGCGTAATGGCAAATAAGTAAATGAAAGGAGCTCCTCAGCAAACTCAGTGTCAAAAGAAAACCACCAAAGGTATCAACTCTTTTTTCTTGTCAGAGGGCAAATATGAAATCAGTTGATAAAATTCTATAGTCTTTTTTTTTTTTTTTTTTTTTTAATTAACCAACACTTAACTGAAGTGGATTTGTAAATATTTAGTGTATGCAAAGTTCATAACTAGTCTGGGCACTTGCCTAGCCACCTTGGCTTTCAACATCATTGTCAACAGTGGTACAATTTAAGTATAAGAACATAGTCACTGAAGTGTTGTATTATTTTAAAACAGGAATGCAAGTCAAAGACATGGAGATCAAGTATTGTGTTTAAAAAGGACACTCTTGTCATTCGGGAAGTTAGAGAGGATGACATTGGAAATTACACATGTGAGTTAAAATATGGATTCTTTGTTGTCAGAAGAACTACGGAATTAACAGTTACAGGTAATTACAGGCTCTTAATATCTGTTATGCTTAGAAGAAACACTGAATATTGTGATTGAGTTGTGTGTATTTGAGTCATTATTCCTACATAAGTCACAAAACCTTGCTGTGTGCCTAGATATGAATGGCTGATACATTAAAGCTGTCCTGAATTCTTCACAGTAGTATATGTAACATTTTGAACAAATCTCAGTTTTGTCGTACTGCAAAAGCTTGTGGGTAGGTCTTGTTTTTGAACGAAAAATGGGTTAAGGAACAGGTAACTTCAGCAAGCTCTACCTCTAACAGAAAATAAGATCATTAAGTCTACTGTACTCCTTCATGTGGCTAAATGCCTTGGGACAAAGAATATCTGCAGCTATAACTCGGTAGCAGTAGCTCTAATTGCCTTTGGACATGAGATTAGATGTAGCTACAACACAAGAACAGTATCACTAGCCCAATGAGACTGTTGAAATTGTGTGACTGTTATGTATGGCGTAGTGCTTGAGCAGCACATGACTGAAGAACGGTAGCATTCTTCCTTTGGTATTCTTTCTAAGGTTTCTGCAGTTTACAGTTCAAGATCTTCCTGATCTTAGTCATCATATGCTGTGGTTACCAATTAACCTGTTTTCCATTAGTCTGATTATTTTTTTAATCCATTTGTTCTTGCATTCAAAAATATTTTAAAGTATCAAGTTCCACAGAGTAATTATGTAACATAAATAAACTCCATAACTTAGCAAACAGCTATTGAACAAGACACATTTAATAAATCTGCATTTAAAATTACCATACAAATATGTGAAATCCATCATAGATGAAAAACAAATATATACTGCAATAGTAATGTCCACAGCAGCAGAACAGTGTGAAGAATGGTCCATTAAATTTTCATTTCCTCACCAGAACTCTAACCTCTGTTTTACAGACATGTAAAGCATGTAGCTGAATATATCCCTAATGTAGAAAATCAACCTCTAGAATTACAACATGACATTGGGAAACAGGAGTACATCATGATCTATGTAGTGCAGTGTAGTTCCACAGTATATTCCCTAAAAGAATGCAGAAACAGGCCTTTCCTGGCAAACTGGAAGCAAATTAGATCCCTATGGTTGACAAAGATGCTTACGCCTTTAAAATGCCTAATAAACCAAGAATTAAATCTTAGACAAGGAGTTTGTGGGCTTTTCTTGTTCCTTTTTAGTATCTAACATATAAAAGTTTTTCAAACCAACAATTAGTAACAGAACTTATATTGTGCACTAGGCTGAATTGCAACAATTTCCTTTTACAGGGAGAATTTTCCTTTTCAGTTTGACGTATCTCATTTGCTCTCCACATTATCAGAAATGATAGTGAATTATGGTTTGTAACTTTCTTCTAGTACATTAGTCTGGAAATCATGTTGTTCATGTTGTTTTGAGAGAATTCAAGTAATCAATAATTACTTATTTAAGCTCAATAACCAGGACCCCTTAATAAATTTTCTTTCGTATGGAATTGATTTATTTGGCCAGTACAGACAGGCAATTACTGTCTAGTGATTAACCTCACAGTAAAGATCCATATATTGCCTTTGATGGATTCTCATATGAAGAAAGCAGAGACAAAGTCTTCAAGAATTTGATTTATACCAGGAGGATGTCAATTATGTTTTGCAATATTTGACACATGGATTCAAAGAGTGCATATTCCCTCAGTCTTCATGTGATCTCTTCTGTCCCTATTGATGGTGCTCCACTGTGCAGCAGTATTTCAGACATACTCAGAAGGAGAAAGAAAAAAGCATTTGAACCAGATGCATGTTGCTATTTGTAGTAGTAGTTTAAAAAATGTAATTCATCACTTGTGGTGTAGGTAGGAGTTGAGTATTTGATGTTTAACTAGACAGAGACAGAAAAAGACTTGGCTGATTTTGATGTGCTAAAAATGAATGAATGCATACGGAGGAAATTATTCCGTTTCCACCTCTGCAAACCCCAGGAAATGTAAGGACAACCTCCAAATTAGTAAGCTACTTGGGTAGCACTGCAGGTCTTCATATCATCTTTATAATATTATGTGACTAAACAGAATAAACAGATTTACTCATAATACTACTATTTTTATACTACATCTGTATTGATGTCTTGGTAAGACTTTTAATCAATGCTTTATAGGAAGACATTCATGCTTTAGGTGCCTATCTTATGCTTTCTCTGTGAGCTGAAATGCAGTTTGAGTTGCCTTAGACATACATTGAAGAATATATAAAATAAACGGAGAGTTGGAAGGGACTGTTTGTTTGTTTGAAAAATGAATTTAACTTTAATTCAGGGTCTGAGAAATGGAAGTTGCATATGTCAAAATAAAAATAGAAAATTAAATGGATAGTTGATAGCTTTACTCTATTAATGAAAACATAATTAATTGAAACAAAGGAATGATGTATCTTTCTGATGTACAATCTCCAACATTTCTTCAGGCAGTATCAATAAATGATGAAATTCGTGTGAACCACTGTTAAGAAAAAATTCCATAAGTCATAGCTCCACAAAGATTGAAAAAAACATTTCTTAGACATTTGAAATTTCTCTACCAAACATACTTTTTAGAATAAAAGAAATTCAAGAATATGAATGAGAATTACTAATTTGCCTTAGACTTTTCAAAATATATTGGAAATTGTAATGCGTTTATCAGCTTGTAATGTGTTTATCAGAATAAGATTTATGAAAAATAACTCTTTGTACCCATTAGCATTACCTTGTGTGGTAATGGTGAGTGTGCCACCATCACACACTTATCATTAGAAAACACAGTAATTTGGGGTTTTTCCATGTACATTTTACAATAAGATCGGATTCCTCGTATATACTACCTTTCCTCAAGAAACAAAAAATAGCCCATATCTGCTGCAAGAAATCCACAAGCCAGATGTTATATATCTATACATTTGTATTATTCTATGGAAGATGAAGATCTGCCTTTGTGTGTTATTACATTTCTTAGTAAGAAATCATATGGTTAATTATTTTGCTAAGAAATCGTAAATACTTAGTTGTTGGCATAACAGGATTGAGTGTGTTAAACAGAGAGCAGAACTTGATTAAAGAAGCTTCCTGGTCCTTCCTGCTAACAGAGTCAAGGAGAAACGGGCAGAATATCCAGAGAGTAGAATTACCTAATCATAGGGACACTCTCCAGTCACTTAACATTTTCTTCTTCCTTTGGCACTCCAAAACTCAGATTGGAATAAACAAGGTAAAAATGATAATTTGGGAAAGTAACAGTATTTCAGTGGACAGACTATGTCTGAACAACTTTTAATGAAACTTTTCTTCAGATTGGAAACTAAGTTTGGGACCAGACAGTCATTTGTACAAACATCTTGAAATTATTTATTGTAAACCATCATTTTTGCAAATGATAATTTAGGTGTTCTATAAATGAAAAAGCTGTTAAGATGTCCTGACAATGATGCTTTGCTGAATTTATGGGATAGGAGAGATGCTAAACCTTTCTCTCACAGGCTTCTTGTGTTACTTTATGCAAATAATATATCTGGTCACTGTTTCAACTATAAACACATTTGATTCTCCATTTCTCAAGTCATAGGCACCATAGGTCCAACTAAATTAGAATGGCAGACCTAATATTGAGGTGACATATGCACATAACTACATATGAGGAATGTATCCTATACGTATGCTGAAAGTATACTGACATTCAGTGCAACTTGAAGTTCCTGATGATTTTTAAGAGGTGTGCATTCTTCTCTTAATAAAAATGGCAGATTAATATCTTACTGAAGAAAAGATGTCTTCAGACAATATGAGAAAGGATAGAATCAGGTTTTTTGACCTTATAAACAGTCATAAAAAACTCTCTTTCTGGTATTACACATAGGAAGGTAGAACACCTTCACAAGAGTCTGCTGGAAGAACAAGGCCATATGTGTAAGCAACTGCAACAGTGCAAATTAAATAGCATCTCCTGGATTATTTAAGGCAGTCATCATGAGACAGCTATGACATTGGTGGCAGCAGCCTGTCTTCCTCACCACTTTGTCTCTTCAGACAACTGTGGAAGATCACTAATTTCAGGATCTCCTTTATTTTCCACACAACACACTTTAGTAGCCTTGCTGTTTCCTATAGGGATACCATTTGCTAATAAGGACTATTATTAAATTATGGATATAATTATATATGTCTATTATTTTCAATATTGATGTCGTGTATGCTTGTTATGGTAACCTCAGTGCTTTACACCTCACATACCTATGTGCCTCATAGTGTAATATGAAATGGCTCATATTATGATACAGAATTAAAGAAGGGGAAAAAAAAATGGATGAAATTCACTCATTTTCAAAAAGGCCAGTTAATTTTGTAGGTGGTATCCATCTCATGTAAGTATATATGTTGAAAATCCCTAAGCCATTGAAAACAATTTTCCCCTCTTTTAAAGAATGAGAAAGCAAATTGTCCTTTTTTAGCTTAAATTATAATTACCAAATGCCAGCTTATCTACACTTTTAAAGCAACAATTTTATTCTGTTCACATTTTTGGTTTCATGAAAAATCACAGCAACATTGCACTAATTTCTGTAAATAATATTTAAATAAATCTTTAAATGTTCTGTACATATTTTTTACCAAGAACAAGTACATACTTTACTTTTTTCCAGAGTATGATTCCTTCCTATAATATGGATGCATCTTTCAGGTTTTTACTAGGATAATTCTTTTTGCTTTGATTTTAAAGTTGTTTGGAGAACTGTATTCTACACTGAAAATATATTATAATCTAAGTTATGTGAATCAATTCCCTTATTGTTCTGAGGTCTGACTTAGAAATTATCTGCTTTGCAAAATCCAGGCTATGTACTTATTATTCTAGTTTGTAACTAAGGAAAATATTCACATAAACGGTGTAATTGGTAGTTCTTGGTTCGTGGCTATGTAATTATACGTTCTAAAAAGTCCTGCAACATACAGAGGGATTTGTAGCCATTTATATCTTCAGATTGGTCAGATTAGCAGTTTATTCTTTTATATGTGGAATTTTAATTAAGGCATACCTGGACTCTGTGACATACTTAATTAAGTGTGTGTTCAGACTTGGGAAAGATTCGTATTTTAACAGCATAGTATTAATTTAGTCATAGTGCACAACATAGGTCAAAAATATTTTCCAGCAGTGATTACTTTTAATTAAATGTTAGGTTTAATAATATTCTTTTTGTTACTTGTATTACCAAGACATTTGCAAGCACAGATTCTTTCTGTTTTTGCAGAATTTCACTCAGGTCAGATGAAGTCCAGCTTGGATCTAAGACAGAGTATACATGTCCCCACTGCAATATCAAATAAGTCTCCATGATGAACACCATAAAGTGAACAGATCTCATCGGTCTTGCTGTTGCAGCATTATTTATTCAATTTCTCTATGAATTTTTTAGTTTTAAATATTAAAATATTTTTTCTATAATGTTAAAAATAAGAAGCCCCTATAACTTCACAGCTGGAATTAGAGCTAATCAGTAGGTTCTTGCCTCTGAAGTCTTTCCTCAGATATTCTCTTTATTGTCTTCCCTCATTGATTAGTCCCATTAAAGTCTCCTTGAAAATAACTCTTCCTAGAATAAGCACAATTTTAGATACAGAGATTTGGTCATGTTCATAATCAAACTCTAGCAATATTAAATTTAGCATAATTTGATACAAGTGCCAGCTTACTCTTTTCCATCTGCTACCCATAACATTTTTCATCTTCAAAATTTTTAGGCACAAAAAGGAATGTAATATGTCTGTTTCACAGTTATACAGTAACTGACTCACAGTGTTGCTTGAAGGTTGGGAATTGTTGACTAAGCTTTGTCTCTTGCTTTCTGACAGAATTACTCCTCATTAGCATAATACAAAATCTTAAATGACTATTTAAAATACATATGTATTTTTAGTGCTGAAAAGTCCACTGTAAAAATAAATAGTATAAAAAAATAATTCAATTTAAAATATATAACCAGTCTTACAGGTACACTTGGATTTGGATCTCATATACACAGCCAGCCACCATATTTTGTGAAGAAAAAAAAAAAGGGGGGGGGGGGGGGGGATGGGAGACAATGACTTTGAAGGTTTTAGCCTGCTTTAAGTGGTCTATATACTGTGTAAGACAAGATGTGCACTCTTTTTCCCAAAAATCTTGACTTTGTTTCTAGTTCTGCTGCTCTTTCTCACTCAATACATTGGAATGCAGAAAGGTGCTGCACTAAGCATGTATCTTTTTATTTTTAACAGGTGCTAACTGAGAAAAGAGTAAAAGAACAGAGGGCTATTTTACAAGCATTTAGAGCTTGAGAACAGACTCTCTTTGGTTTTTGCACTTAATGACAGGGATGAACCATTTAGAATGCTACCAGACCCTCCTTGCTACAGCTGATCCTAATAATTATCAGAGCTGATGCTCATTCCTTTTGTTCATCATGAATTTAATTCAACTCCAGAACATATTCAAATAGAAATTCTATTTAACATTGTTCCATACAAAAACTAATAAAATATAAAGCAAATAATAGACTCATTATGAAAACAGCATGTTCAAAATACTAGCCTAGTATTTTTATAATACATAAAATCCTATAGGTTTAACAAATTCATATCTGAAGAGTGGGTTGGATGGGGTTTTTTTAATTAGAAATGAGTGCTCTTCTTTTATTGTGGAATCATTTTTGTATGGATGAAAACAAGGGTCTAAATTAATCTCCCATGTGCGTTTGAGTAATAATAATCATCAAAAAATTATGTATAGATTTGATTAATATATTCTTTCATTTAACTTGTTAATGAGTGATTTAAAGCTAGCCTTACATGAAGACATCAATGAGCAAAGCTTTATATATTCTACTTCAAAATAAGTGCAAATGATGTCATGTACTGTACATTATGGGTTGAAATTATGAATTCGAAAAACAGCTTCAGCAACTTAGTGAAAGAATGGATGCAAAAATTAAAGGGAGACGGATTTCCAGCTCTATTTTGAACTTGCTGCTGCTGTCCTTCAAACCTTTCCACCTTTGTTATATTCTAAATCGAGGTGCTCACAAAGGCTGACTTCGATAATTGGAAATTATTCCCATCCACAGTCACTGAAGAGAGAGAAGCTCTTCTAGACAGTAATACAGAGAAGTAGACAGAGTTGGGTGGTCAGTAATAATTTTATAAGACAGTATCTATGGGCTTTAGAAGGAGTAGAGTTTCCTCGGCCTAAAAGTAGATCTGATGAATAACTTGTTCCTTTTGGGTGACAGGTTTACATGCTTGTCATCCTGGATGAAGTCTTAATTCATGCATAATGTACCTTCTATAACACTTTCTCCTTAGCTGCTATCTTTTTTCTGTCATCTATCAAAGAATCCTCCAGGACATGGTGCCTATTGATGACTTTTCTAATTTTACTAATGTTTTTTATACAAGTACACCTTATTTTGCACTTGCTTTGCTATAACCTAGGTGTTCCTCTCTAACTGATAGAGTACCTTCAAAAGAGAATTGATCAGTTTCTTGTGGCTAAATTAAATTTCAGTATTTACAACCTTATTTTAATCATTCTTTTTCACTGTGTTTCATGCCCATTGATGCCTCTACTTATCTCATACAATGGTAACTATGTGTGACTTGTGATATTTGTATGTTGCTATGAAACAGTGTAATTGATGGTGCAGTCATGACTTCTTCTGGAGTCCTGTACTCCCTGTTGACAATATGGTGTTGGTAAAAGTTACAGGGGTGTTTTAACATGTGGTAATCAGTAGAAATCTTCTTATTCCCCGATGAAAGTGAAGAATACCACTTAAGATATTATGTAACAAGCACAGCTTGTTGCTGTGTATACTGTTGTCAAAATAGTGACATTTTTGCTTATTATTATTTATAGCGTTGTTGTTACAGACCTCATGTATTTTCAAACTTATATTAGACTTTTCTTTCTTTTTTTTTTTTTTTTTTCCCTGCAGATTTTTATTTCAATTGTGGCTTTCTGTATAAGGTTAAAAAATATGGCTAAAAAGCCCCCCAAAACCACATCCAACCAAATTTAGGGGTTTTATCAGTTGAGGAAAAAAATCAGGGAAATGCTATTTCCTAGAGTGATGGGAGTTTATTTGTGTGAGTCAGTTACCCTTTCTTCATGACTCCTATCATAATACTGAAGTATAAACACTCTAAGTGGTTGTTACAACTGTGGTGCTGCTTCCCATTGGCTGATTTTATTGTGGTATAGTTGTTAAGATGAGGTCCATTCTACAGAAAGAAAGAAACTGTATAGAAAAATGTTTATCACAGAACTCCAAGTGTTAGTGATGACTAAAGACAGAAAAGACTTATAAACCCTTGGTTCAGTAAGATGTTCTTAAGGCACCCAAGATGCTTGTTAAGCAGCCTTTTAAAATGTAGTTAAATGACATTCAATGTTAATGTTTCTCATTACTGCTTTGGAATCAGAAGACTTAATTTTACTTTTATGTTCCCCTAGAGTATGTTAAATACAACAATATTGTCCTAACTGAGCATTTATCATTTCCCTAGCTTTTCTTTGAAAGCTTTAGATAATGTATGTGTACAGTGAAATCTTCCAAGATCATAATTTAATAAACTAGTGCATAAAATGTACAAATACAATAGCATATAGACCTTGTGTTGCCTCCATACTTAAAAAAAATCTGTACACATCCTTAAAAACAGTCTGTACACTAGTAGAATATTTAGCTCTAAAATGGAGGGCAACTTTCCATTGTTTTCAGTGTCTTTCAATTGACTTAGTCAAATTCTTTACTCAGAGATACTAAGTGAAATGATATTAGTAGGACATATGTTCAGTGAGAAATTTCAGATAATTCATGTCTGACATCATTTCAATTGTTATCACAGGCAGGGCAGAAAATCTTTAAAGAGGAAGAAAGACTTCTCATATTCACTGCAGCATTACCTGCTTGGGTACAACATTAAGACAACAGCAGTCTCAAAATCGTGTAAGAAGTATCTGAGACACATTCCACTATATCAAAAGTATACTTATTTTAAAGAGTATTAATGTCTTGAGTCTTTAAACAATGGAAAACCAGTTCATATCAAACTTTAAGAAACAAGTTTGACTTGGAATACAAGTGTGAATCCAGAGAGAAATCTTTGTTTCTTTGAGATCAGTGGCAGTTTGCCTATTGATTTAACAGAACAAATGTTTCATCTTTTGACTTTTTTGTTAAGAACAATCAAAACTCACATTCATTTAAAAAAAAAGAAACCAGATTTTTAAAAAATCCAACTCTGCAAACCACCTTGATGTTTTATTCATTAGTCCCTAATGTAATTTCTTTTAATTAATTAATCCATTTTTAAAAGGAAGTTTAAAAATACCTTCATCCTGTTTTAGTAACATGAAAAAAAAGTCATGATTTGCTACATAGTGACCATTTGAAACAGAACAAACCATAGATGAAATCTGGTTTATCATTATAGAAGGGGAAAACCTGCCCATCTATTTTTACATGACTCTAAAATAGAGGTTTTAATTTTAGATCTGTCTGAAACTATAGTTCTTCCTAATTTAGTCACCTGGTGAATAGTTTGATCCTGTTCTTACTAGAATCAGTATGGATTAAACACCTACTGGATTACTGGAAAAAGTACAGGGCTAAAATAAGGCAGTCAAGAGAACAATTTTCCTATTCTAGGTTACTTCATCTGAAAAGTTTCAAAATGAAGGATATTTGAAAAGGAATAGGAAATAATAAATCAAAATTATATCATGATTTAACTTCTATTGTTTTACTTATCTATATGAGAGCTTAATATAGAAAAACAATTTCACCAACTTATTTTTTTTTCTGGTGGAAGTTAATAATGCATAGTAATTGTTTGAATATGAGAAAGAAATTGGATCTAGCAATGACATTTTTCATTTCTTTAATACAGCTTTTCCTTTCACTTTGGAGTATTATAGTCACATTCAGAACTGCATTAATTTAAAAATATCAGATAGAGCTTTATAGAATCAAGTTTGAGGAGTGATATAAATCAGTGAATTTCCTCCATATCCTTAAAATGAAGTGGAGAAGGATGAACTAGAATAGAAAGATGCTTGTGAATTTTCTCCCATTCTAAATCATCCTGTGTCTTCTCACTGCATCCTTCAAATGTTAAACAAGATGATGACATTTCTCTAGAAATAGGATATGACAAGAAACATTCTCAGTCTTTAATAGGCTTTTTATGAAGTCAACAATCCTGCAGCATAATTCTACTCAAGTTGTGGGAGGCTTATTTGTGATGAGTATGTAATCTGTTGTGTGTTTTTTGTCTAGACATAAGATTCCTCTCCTCTAACTTTAATACTTACACACATCTGCATATGAGCAAGTTTCTATTCATTGCAATTCTGAGGTATGCCTTCTCTACTCCTAGTGTGTGAAACATCAGATGAGTTGTGTTATACAAAATCCCACTTCTATCTCTTGATTATCAAGTAAGCCTTAGGTGACAAATTCATATGTAAACTTATAATATAGGCATCTACATTATATGACTACTACTTTAATGTTTCAAAGTTCTTACATTTATAATCTTCGGAAATGGTAAGATGACTCTACATAATATTTTGTGGGTCTTTTTTTTAAACATGTCAAAAAATAATTAGGGTTTTTTGAAGCAGACAAGAACAAATCCATAGTAGAAATGTTATTTGTTATTTAGACTGTACATTTAGAGATGTACAGTTGAAAAAAATAAGCAAGCGTTTGGGTCTACAAGGCTGTCTTCAGATCTCAGGGGCTTAATATACCAGCTGGTCTAATAAAATATATTGCTTCTATCTTGTTTTGTCTAATCC
Source organism: Actenoides lindsayi (assembly GCA_025331215.1). Taxonomy (NCBI): domain Eukaryota; kingdom Metazoa; phylum Chordata; class Aves; order Coraciiformes; family Alcedinidae; genus Actenoides; species Actenoides lindsayi. The sequence goes on along the minus strand of WTSP01004517.1, from coordinate 14,205 downwards.
ATCATGTCTACAATATTACTATTATTGTTTTTCATGGTGTTTAAGTTTTCTTAGGAAGGAATTACAGCATGCATTTCTTTAACCTATCTGCATCGTGCAAAGTATAGGGTTTTTATTAAAATTTTACTGCTTTGATTAATTTTGGCAGCTAGAATAAACTGTGCTGCACATATAACACCCTTTTCTATTCTCTGTTTTCTTTGAAAGTGATGATTGTAGTTACGAGACAACTGAAAGCTTTACTTTTATATTTCATTATTTAGAATACAACTCAAACTAGACAAAGAAAATTGAGTCCTCTCTGAAAACAAAGGTTTTCGTTTGAGAGCTGCTGTAAGCAGAATACATGTTTTATTAGCAAGTATGTAGGTTATGATGTTAAAGTGTAGAGATGGTAAATTTATTTTGAACTACTACTTCTGTTCACTACTTATATGTGTCTTCTAACAGTGCACTTTGCATGTCAATATCAACTGACATTAACGCACAGGTGGATAAAAAACTGAGGAGAGATCTGTTTTTTGTTTTGTTGTCATATAGCTTTGTCAGAAAACCTTGTCTCTTCCACACACAGCACTGAAGGCAGGTGTTACTTGCCATGAAAACCTCCTGCTTCCTCTGCAGCTTTGTGCCTGGTGCTAGAGCACAAATATCAACTGTGTTCCATGCTGGACCTGTCCTAACATACCACCCCACCTGAATCTGTTTGTGATTTCAATGACAAAACCAGACACCTCTCACCTTGCCAAGCCTGCCCTCTGAAAAGACAAGCAATGAACTTTGGGGCTTGGTTTTGCCTCAAAAATGTGCTGCAGCAGCAGTGTGGACCTCTGAAGGGGCCACCCTACTTCCCCACAAACACAGCTGTGGTTTTTCCTGCCCTCCTAAAAATCAATGATCTGCTCATCCTCCCCTGTGCAAAAATCAGACAACAGAAGCGGATAAGCCAAGGGTTGACAGGAAGAGAGCACAAAAATTACCCAATCTAGATGGAGACCACAGTGACCACTGCTTCTGCAGGGATGAAGGGAGCTCCTACCCACCCACATCTGAGAAAGAGAGAAGCCACAGCCTCTGGCTGAGCAGCCACCTCTCCATGAAGTGGCAGTGGATTGCTAAAAGATTGTTTTGATTTTTTTTTGAATTGTTCTTTCTAAAACAATTCCATCAGTTTTTCAGAATTTTTGAGCTAGCATTCAGAATTTAAAAAGTCACTCATGAATAACTTGGTAAAGGGCAAAAAATGCATTGTGAAAAGTTAATTTAAATAAAAATAGTCTTCTTTTGTGTGGGTTGCATATGATTTTTAAAAAATATAAAATCTAGACTTTTATAAGCAAAATCAGGGTTTTTTGTGGAGCTATTCTAACACCTTCAGGAAAAGAAGAAAAATAAAGTTAGGTCAACTGTTTGTCAGTTTTTGACAGCTAGCACTATCTAGACTTTTTGGCCACATTTTAGGAATGACAGTTTCTTAGGAATGGGAAGGTAGGAACAGAGATAAAGGAAGAAAAGTTACTTGCAAACTGTGGATAATGTGACATTTACTGGAAATTATGTGATCATAACAGGCAAAACATTTACATTTCCCTACTCTTGTGCACAAATCAAAATCTGTACACTTAACAGGAAATAGTCCTATGCAGCTACTGTTCTGACAAAGACAGGCTCAAAAGACTGTAGGAGAAAAATTTTTGAAAGATCTGTATTGGCTTCTGAAATGTCAAGGACATTTCAAAATATTTTTGCATGTGCTCTGTAAAGCCTTATTTGAATATAATATAAATGCTAGTTGACAGATTACATCTCATATTTTCAAAAGCTAAATTCTGTACTGTTCTGGTATAGGTGTCTTCTTGTCTGTGTGGTTCATGAACATCCTTGTGATCTGCCATAGTAGATATGATATGTACATAAAGCTGAGGGAACAGTGATCTATAAACTCCACTTAGAAAAATATACAGGTATATAGGCCTGCTATAGGTTGGACAGAATGCATAAAGCACTGACTTTATGATGTACTTTATGTAAATTGAAGGAAAATATTATCTTTACGTACAAATTCAGGGTCCTGTTATTACTTAACAGTTCTGTAAGAAACATGATAATTCCTTTTAGCTGCCATTGTTACTTGTTTTTTTCTGACCTGTCTTTTTAAAAGAACAGTTCTGAAAAAAGTTACTTAATTCAGCAAATTAAAAACAGATCCAAACAATATAAATGATGCATTCAGGTCTTACAGGACAAATTATAAGACATTCATGACTTGAAAATTTTGTTTCCATTTCTGAATATATGGCAAAGTAACTCTTCCCAAAAAGCATACCAGCTGACCTAGTTTCCTTATTAAACTGAGTGCTTCATAGTATCAAAGGACAGAAAACTTAAATTAACATTAAATATACTATACTGAATCTATAGGAAAATGATTAATATACTCTTGGGATTTTAAAAGGATTTTGTGAGCAGAAAGGAGACTTTTTAATAAGTAAATTGTCACAGAATGAATAGCTACATGTGTAGAAGATCCTTATAGCTCCTTCTCATATACATTATGGAAGAGTAAATGAATTGAGTAGAGTACAGAATTCAAGAACTGAATTGGAAGGGGTCTTAAATTCTTGTTTGTTTATGACTGTTGATAACATTTGGTTAAATTATCTGATATACTGTTAATTTTTTAAGATAAGTATTGTTTGTTTAACACGCATAGCAAAAGGATATTTTGTTAGAAGGCCTTCAGTATTATTGGCATGTTAGGACGGAAAAAAGTTGCTTTCTGATCTTTCAGACATTAAAAGAGAAGCTAGACCAGTGCTGGAGTAGGTCTATCATAGAACTAAAAGACTGAAGTGGGTTTGCATTGACACTATTTGTCTTTCCCTGCTTTATTGTAGTCTGTACAGGATTTTGAAAACAAAAATAAAATCATTTTCACTACAGTGGTGGATTGTTATATTAAAAGATTTGAAAGAGCCTGAAAAGTGCATTTGTCTACAGCTAAGAGACATCTGATGATTTTTTATTTATTCAAATATAAAGCATAATCACATGACTGTTTTAAAATAAATCAGTTTTACCTGTTGTACTTAAAAATATTTAAGTGTTTGTAATTAAACACATACACATACCCAAGATTTACTAAATCTGAATGGAGCTCAGTGATTACTAGTTAACAGAAAACATTCCAAGTTTAAACAAATCCTCTTTTCCTTCTTCAAAATCTTTGCCAACTTTTTTATCTGTGAGTAGAGGAGGGGAGAGGAGAATAAGATGATTGTGTGCTTGTTTGGTTTTGTAAGGAGAAAACAACCCATATATTTTTAAGAGCATTTAGCTGTATTTAACCTTTACCAAATTTGAGCAACCCATCTTTGAAGAAATATATAGGACTTTCTGCCCTGGAAGGAAAACACTTTTAACAGGAGAAAGATAACTTAAAACTCTTGCTTAGAATATATTATTAGAAAGCTTTTGTATTAGATAGAGGCAGATTTTCATGCTCATAATGATGCACCAACTTTTTTTCATAAATAAGATGGCCGTTTTGCTGGGGGCAGGGGAAAGCGTTGCTGTGAATTCAAAACAAGACTGTAGTGTAAGAGTGGATAAACTAAGTATTTGTCTGAGACAAACATATCTTTACTTGTACCATGGAATGAGAGTTTGGGAAAATTTTAACAATACACCCTGAAAGATTTAGTGAGTGTGGGAGAAAAAGAATATGTGAAGACAGAAGCAGTAAGAAGCTTCCACGAGCAGAGGTGAGAAAAACACAGAGAAACAGTGGGTTTCTTTCTAAAGAAGGCCTACTGTAAATGTTGTTTTCCCTACTGTGGAAATCAATGCCATTTTTCACAAGACAGTATTGACACCGACCACTGACTGTGGTGAGATAGTCAGAAGGCAAGGTTTTATATAAGTGAATACAGTTGTATCTGCCTAGTAAATGTTTGCTGTAATTTGACAGCTTCTAAACCCCATTGTTGTTTTCAACAGTCCATGGTAAAATGGAGCTATTCAAAAGTACTATAGTTGTTGACATTCTGTTGAAGAAAACCATATAAGTGGAATGAATATCCTTACATTTCTTTTTACCCTATACAACAGATTTAGAAAACAAATACTAGAGAGAAAGATAAACAAGAGGGCAAACCACAGTGAAAAGTAATTAAAGATATAAATACTTGGGAAGGGTAAAACACTGCTACAGCTGCAGTAAAGATTATTTGGAATTCTTTAAACTATTAAATGGATTTTGGTTTTTAATGTTCTATGAGATATTATTGTGATTATCAGAGCTATCATACTGAATTTTGATTCTAATTTCTGTTTGGGAAAAAAAAAAAAGGATACTTAAGGCTTTTAATGTATTGTTTATATACCAACAGGCTCTGTGACAACTATTTTACAAGATTTGCTCAGCTGAAATTATGAATAGTTAGATTCTGAGTGAAGTTCAAAAGTCATGGATACATAGATATTTTTATTTCCTTATATATTTCTGCATTCAGCTGATGAAGAATGTACCCTACCTGAATTTCACTGGAATAACATGTTCATGTAAGTTCACTTGCCCAAGGTTTGTATAGATTGATCCAATGAAAACATTAACTAAAAGCAGAGGTAGGCATAATTTACGTATTTAATAAATAATGTGGGTTCCTGGCCCCCCCCCCCCCCCCAAAGAGTAGTTTCCACAATCATTTTGGAATTTATATGAAATCCATTTAAGAGTTTTGCCTTTACCTGTCAGCTTTGCCTTTACCTTTCATCATGAAATATTTCAACTGCATTATGCAGTCTTTTCCTGTTTAAAAAGCTTTATAATCATTGTCATCATTCTAAGTAACAAGTGAGAGGCTCTGAACTGCCCTTGAAACTATTACCATGTAAGGTACTGCATCATTTTGGTTTACTTGTTTAGTTGCTTTTAATCTAGAAATGGCATTATAGCAAAGCAACATGAATATGTTCAATATGAGCCTATTTTTCTCCTGGTTATGTTGGCTACCTATACAGACTTTTGAGAAATACCTGTGCATCCTGTGCACAAATGTTAAATAAAATTGAAACATAAATGCATAAAGAATATCAGAATAGGATTTTAAAACATGAAATTAATGTTCAAAATGGCTTTATTATAAAAATAATCTTTCATAGCCTGTAAGCCCTCCTCTATCCTCCCCCTGCTGCACTGGAAAAAAAGTTCAACACTTTAGCTAGGCAAAATAAAAAATAGGGGTTTTTTTGTCTTATAAAAATAAGGTGGGATTTTTACATCCAGATATCATATTGGTTTAAAATAACCTTGAATTTCAAACTTCACACCACGTGTCTGGTACTCCACTCAGGCATTGTTATAGCTGCAAAAATTGTAAAAGTGAATCTGAAGCAGCTTGACAACTAGACAAGCACTTAGAATTTTTCTGTAAGAAAGTGAACACTTACATTATAAATCAGGCTTTTAAACATTGTTTACTAATGCCTTGTTTTCTTTCTAGGAGATTTATTTCTGCCTAACACCACAGGAAAAAATAGTGAAAATTCTTTAGGTTTGTTTTTTTTTTTTCCAGAATAATGAATCTACTCTTAATGGTCAATGAGATACAAATGCAGAAGTAAATGGCAAAAAATATAATTAAGAACTTAAACTGTGTGAAAATGAGGAAATTTGGGAATAGGTCATATGCTAGAGAAGGCAGATACTGCAGTAAATGAAGCCTAAAAAATCTCAGTAATACTACTGGTGATTAATTATTAGCATGCGCTTCTTGAAAGATCACACTATTAACAAAGTCTTTTTTCAGAGTTACATAATTCTTCTACTTGCACAGTGATTCCATCAAATGGTGACTTTTGTGACACTGCTAGAATTGGTGAAGTGTCACTACTGTCTGGCAGTCATTCTTGGAAAACTGGTATTTTTCTTACCAAAAAACCAAATAAACAACATGTTCTAAGCAGCTGCAGTAATACTGTATTACAAGATCAATAGTAGGCAGAAGCTTTCTGAATATGTCTAGACAGTTCCAAGTTTGGACATACTTGTAAAAAGTTTCTTTCACTATTGATGAATTCAAAGATTCAAAATTAAAAAAAACTCTTAATCTTTCAGTCATCTTTAGCAACTTGATAAGGAGAGGGAGAAAAAAGTCAATACATTTCTGTATATAAATTAACAGACTTGTCTCATTGTGATTCCTGTCTGACAAATGTCTACATCACAGAAATATGCCATTACGGTCAGCAATAGTTGGCATCCTCAGTGGTATTCTCAGCAGAGAGATGAGACCTGAACAGTTTTAGAGGCTCTTCTACCAGCCTCACTCTTAGGCAAAGTTCAAAAAGTATATTAGCCAGGGAAGCGTGGTGAAACTTCATCTCCTGGTCTTGTTTGTAGATAAATGAAAGAATTTGGTTCATGATATTGTGATTGCTTGCTGTCTAGGACAAATAACTTCATTTAAAATTAAATGGTCTCTATCCTGTTTCTAAACTTGTTTTTTCAGTAGTTTGCCTGTGGCTTTATAGAAATGGAAAAATAACTTCTGAATGTCAAATCAAAATGTTCATTAAAATGTTGCCTGGGTTCAAATTCTTTTTTTCACACAGAAGAAGGAAAATAGTTTTGGTCTTCCCTTATGTCACTACAAGATCCATTCACCCCAGATGTATTTTGTAGCAACATAATTCAGCAGAATACAGTAGGTATTAGTTTGTGCACTAACTCTTGACAACAGCCTCTTGACAATAGTCTTCACTATTGTCCTGGTTTCATTAGGACAGAATCATAGACCTGCCATGAGCAGCAGGCCATTAGCAGTTTCAAGTCAGCTAGGGCAGCTGACCCAAACTGGTTAACAGGTGTACCCAATCCGGTAAACACATTATAAATGGCGATGTTAACTGATGATGGATGGCCTCTTTCTTGAGCAACTTCTTTCTCCTTCTCTTCCTTCTCCTTCAGATTGCTTTCCTATTTATTGTGACCACTATACATTTGCTGTGCTGAGTCTAACTTTGTATACTTTATATTGACAATGGTATTAATTTGGCTATTCCATTAAATCCTTTTTCATTTCAGCCCGTGGGTCTTTTTTCCTTTTGTCAATTCCCCTTTTCTGCTGGGAAGGGGTCACTGAGTGATAGAGCAACTGCTATAGGTTAGCCTTGACTACAGGCTAAACATAGACAGCTGTTAGCATTGAAAACTCATCATCACTGTAATGAGGATCTTAGAATTAACTTGGTGTTCCCTGGAGGCTCTAAGAGGTGTTATGTCACAAAATAATTTTGCAGGTTTAACATGAAGTTGGGGACAGTTATTATAAGACCATTACAGGGTCTATATATATTTTTAATGGCATTAAACTGGTTAAAATGTTAATCCTTTTTACTCAACTTTAAGATAATTGTTATCAATTAGCAGTTTATAGGGTGAAAATCAGTATTAACATTCAGAAAGGCAGTATTATTATTATTCAAAATAAACAAACAAAACCCCTCCAACTAATATAAGTCTTAGTGACAGCCTGTCCTTCCTATTCCAAAATGTGAAGGGAAGGCAGTTGTATTCTGATGTCAATGTTCTGTTCAAATTTAAAGCTGTTGCCCTTAAGTTCATGGTTGCATTGCACTTCTGCTCCTATCTCATGAACACTACTGCAAAATGAAACACTGAACTTGGATCTGAGAGCTGAGATACACACTGAAATTTTCCAGAAAGGTCAGCTGAAATGATCCTGTGCTGCTCACAATCTCTCTCTCCGCTGGATCTCAAGCTGTCCACAGCCCTGCTCGTTGGAGGCAATGTGTGCAAAATATTTTCCAGCAGCACCCACTTGGTAATTGTTTCTCTGTATAAAGATGCCAGTGCTTCTAAACTAGGCAACATGTCAAACTGACAGTGAAAACTGCACAATATACAGTTGCCTACAACTGTCAAATTTCATGCTGTTGATGCAGCAGGTAAATCTCAAGTTGGCAGAGCTGCTCATTTCTAGCTAATCTAGATTTTCCTAGTCAACTGTGACAGTAAGCGGACTGACAATTAGCTTTGTAGTCAGTAAAATGCAGAAAGCTTTCTCCAAAGCATCTTTCAATTGCTTTGTTACAAATAGAGACATGCAACACTTCTTTATGTGTTTGTCTTCCAAGTCACAAATTCTTCTGATCAGATTCTGAGGGAAAGAGAAGTCTCCAGTTATTGACTTCAGATTCTGTAAATCCAGCTAAGTTCATATTACTATGTTCCAAATAACATGTGGACATCAAAGTAATGTAGCATTTATCCTGAATGATTTATAGAAAGACTTTTTTTCAAGTTATACCTATTAGTTAAAAAAATAAAGCATTTTGATCTAATCAGTTTCAGAACTGCAGGAACAGAAAAGGAAAGATATGAAATATGAAGACCTACAGGATAGTTAGTTCCAACTTTATTTACTTGGTAGTTATTGCCTACTGTGAGTACTGGATACTAGTGCAGGCTACAGTTTCTTCCTGAATCATCTTTCTTCATGGAAAACTCTCATCAGCTCCTCGCTGACCCTCAGACCATTTCTAGTAATATATGCCTTTCTCATCACAAGGCAGCGAAAACATTGGTCAAACAGGACTTTTCTTCACCAGGTGGTCAAGGGTTTGTGTTAAAAAAATACCTCTCTGCCATTATTACTGCTTTGAGGAAAGCAAAAGATGACTCTTGAATCAGGACCAAGCTGTCTGTAAACTCTGGCTTTTCCTCAGGTAATCCTTTCCTCTCTGACTCTTGCTTATCAAGGAAATAGACACCTTAGGAAGTTAAAAATAAGTACAAGATTCATAGATCCATGCATACATACATAGGTACATACAGCAATACAAGGAAGCAGGAATAAATAATATAGTAGTTTGGACCTGAAGCATACTTCCTATGAACCCAATATTTCCCCTAATTCTGACCCAAACTAAAAAGACTAATCTTTCCTGGTCACCTCTGGTGCTAGTCATGATACTTTGGGGTCTTAGAAACCGTTTTTAATTTTCAGCAATTTAACATGTTAACTATAAATAAGCAGTTGGTTCTAGTCATTTCCCTCCCTACAGCTCTGCTGGCTTGTTTAGAATCACCTACCAGCAAAATAAAAGTTAAACAAATAAAATTTGTTCATTTTATTCCCTTATGATTTCACTTCAATAAATTTTCATTAAATAAATTTAAAACTGTGTTCACCTGAAAGAGCAGAACATAATTTAAGTGGAGCAGGACTATTCATTTCATTGAAAAAGAGAATGATCTTGTAAAATTTGCTTTGTAATAAATAAGTAAATATGTATATAAACATGGAAGAAAGTGACCAAAAGAATAATCAATTTGGAAAGAGGCTGTTCAGCAAAATAGCTTTAGAATGATAGTGCTATTCTGTCAAAACAGTGCATCTTTTATCTGTCTGCAATAATTTCCAGTTCCTTGGAAAAAAAAAACAAAACCATCAACAAAATAGAGAGACAGAGGAAAAAAAGGACATGATGTCAGACTAAATACATTTTCTTCACAATTTTCTTCTGTTCCTTAAAGGAAGAATAATTTTATTTCTTGTCCCTACACAAAAAATTGTAATAAAACACAATTAACTGTGAAAATATGAAGCAGAAGCAACAGCTTGAAGGTAGAAGGGATATTTGATATTTAAAATAGGACTTAGACTGGCAAAAGACTTTTCTAATATGGTAGGCTGCAGATAATTAGAAATATTAAACTATTGTTGAAATTGTTATTTCTAAAAATATTTATTAACACTGAAATTCCAAGAAAGTTATTGTGATTTTCTTGTTGTTATTGGTGTTTGGGGCTATTTTTTTTTTCCAGAAAATAAATAATTTTTAATTTGGACTAATATTTTTTGTTGGAACACTATAAGTTTTTTCAAGCTGTCTCTTTCTGATTGCTTTGTTTGAAGTATAGATGTTAAAGCAGTAATGATGCAGGGGAAAAAAAGGAGCATGAATCTGTGTATAATCTTACCCACATTCTCAAAGAAGAGAAATTTGTTCTGACAAAAAAAGGATGACAAAAACAGAAGCTTCCTCCCTATTACTATTTCACTGTATCTGAGAAATGATAGTTCTTTCCTCATAGTGAGAGATGGAAGTCAGTATGGTGTTTCCTCTCTGAATAGAATTGAAAGATACTGCCTCTCAGATGAGTATATGCTATTAATAGTAGCATATTTTATGGAAGAAAAGTCACTTTTAGATAGTAGACCCATGGTTTGGCAAGCCAGACTTCACTGTCATGACTGATTGGTGGCTGCCTCCTTATAAGTTTTTTTACTACATTGTATGCGTCAGAATTATGTTTCAAAGTGTAAGATCTCTAGCCAGACCCTGACTGTGATTTTAGATAAGGTTTAGCTGGAAGAAGGAAAAAAACCCTCTCATTAATTGCCTGTTTTTGCTGATATCCATACTACAGTTACCAGCTTCCTTCATTATGTATTTATGTCCATCAGAAACTCCATACTCTGTTAAACTTCCATTAAGTAAAAAAAAAAGAAATTGTTTAAAAGAATCTTTAAAGGTCTGTACTGTTGTGAGACTACTTTATTTGGTAGTTGGCAATGCCTGCTGCCAGTAGCTATATTGCCTGTAGAGCTATAAGCAAATAGTATATATGAGTGGTATTGGATTAAATGTGTGTAGAACAAGACGACTAATCAGCTTTCCTTCATTTTTTTTCTTAAACTTGTCCCTGAATATCCAAATAACTTCAAAATGCAAATTCTCAATACTCAGTTGTGAACAAAACATATATTTTATTCTAAGACATTAATTTTTCCTTGAAGTAATAAGAAAGGAGTTACAGTGTATGTTTAAGTTCTCTCTTTGACAAATGAAGCAGCTACTGAATTCTGCATCAAAGGCAAATGTTGAGAAATTTAAATAGGACACACATTCATACAGAATGTGTTTGTACTTGGTTGCATATACAATTTAGTATTTAAAACTCATTTTATGATGTACTGTAGCTCATGGAAGTAAACTTCCTTTTCATTTTTAGTCTTGGGAAACGGTGTTTCATTTATAAGATTATGAGATTTAGTTTTACAACCTTTCAGAAGCTCCTCTTAAAGATACTAATTCTGTTCTGAATTAACCTGTATCTTCACATGTGGACTGTTGTGGGAAACCTCGGCTTGTCCAAGGGATTAGAATATGAGTCAGATAAACAACCTTGAGTGAATATCTGTGCACCCTTGAGGAGGCCAGAAAGTCCTGAGAAAAGAACCACCAGTTCACAAACAGAGAAAGCTTGCCAAAGTTAATTGTGGACAGGTGGTCTTTGCTTGGGCCTATCAGGTGTGGGCACTTGTTATCAGAAGGGTTATAAAAGGGCTTGTAACCACAAAAGGTTGGAGCACTTGAGCCTTTGGAGAGGGATCTCATCATATCATCTCAACAATGACATGTTGAGACCATACAATGACAGTGGACTGTGGCAGTTTTATAAGGAGAAATTAAAGAAAAGGGTAAGCATGACCATGATATTTCCTGAGAATATCTTCCAGTTTTCTCTTACTTGAATTTCAGGGAATTCTTCCACTGCTGACTGTACCTAATGGTCTTTTTTTCTTGCAAGAAGGAATGTTGCTACTTTAACCAAGCATTGTGTGAAAAATTGTATTTTTGTTTCTTTTGAAACATTCTTCTGTTATTTTTGTTTGATGCTCTTCAGTTGTTGTACAAGCTAGTGAATGGTCTTTCCCAGCTCTTCTCTTGACTTTGTTATAGCCCTTTCTAACATCTGCCTTTGGGTATCTCTTTTCTCTGAGTGAAAAGTCTCATCTTATGTTATTATTTCTCATATAAAAATTTCTTATGTTGAAGAGAATGATAATTTATGTGTATAAAACTATATTCAGGTACAAAGAATTTGAAAACAAGTCTTTGAGGAAGATACTATGTAAGATAAAGCATTACTTAAGACCTATAATTTCTTCCCCTAGATGTACCTTTTTAAAAAAGAATTTCTGTATTGCTTTATCTTTTAGCAATCCCATAAATACTTTGTTATTTCTAATCTATTTCTTAATGTATTTTTTTCATGTTTTGTGTGGTTTGGGGTTTTTTGGTGGTGAAAAATTCATCTGGAAAAATTTAAATCTAATATGATGGGAATGTTGTATGTGTATATATCTATATATATGTTCAGATGTGCCTATTCTGTCCAGATCAATATCTTGACAGGTCAGTTTTAGTGATCAAAGGTTAAGGTATTTATTGAAAGCATGCTGGTGGTAAAATTAATATTTATGATCAGTACAAGCCATTCAGAGGAAATGTAATATTTGTCAGTAGTTATTGACAGTGACTGATCTTATTCTAATTGACATTGCTGAAAATCAGGAACAAAGTTGATTTGATGGTTTTAACAGGTTTCAGAGAGCTGCACATGTCATGCTATAGAATATTATGGTTCTCAAACATAAAAGTATATGATTTCAATTGCCTTCAATTCAATGTCTTCAGCTAAATAAGTGCAGAACATGCTGAAACCAATGAAAATACTTTATAATTCTCTGAGTTATAAACTAGCTCTCAAGAAGTCTACATTCTGGGTTTTTAAATGTTCTCAAGGAGGTGAAGGCAGTATTTGCTTGGTTGGTTTGGATTTCTTAAATCTGTCAGTACTTATGCCCAGCTTTACTTATAATTTTAGTTATTTTTAGAGCCAGAGAAGTTAAAGCATATAGATAAAATAGTGATCCATTTAAAATGCCAGTTGAATGCAGTCAACTAGATCTTCTCCCAAAGGCTGAAGTTACCCTGAAGACTTTCAGGAGAAATAAACTTGAAGTGCAACAGTACAGACCAACACATATAATATATATGGTGGTAGTCAGTGTGTAGCTTTAATATCATATTTTTCTAACCACTAGGCTAAAAACCCCCTAGGAATTTAGTCTGAGCTAGTCATCTAGGCTCTTGTCATAATCAGTGGAGAGCAACAAAGGATCATGGAGGATGTTTTGTGATTCACAGTTTCACGCTTAGATGTGTCCATTTCTCTCTTACCTCAGTTAGGGGAGACGATATACTTGACATGGCTGCAGTTAGTGAAATTATATCCATTCAGGTTAAGGAGAAATCATCAGTTATTTAGAGCTGATAACAACTCAATTATTGTTTATAAGATAAAAAGCAGACTTATGGCTGAAGTACTCGGGTGCTCTCAGCTTTCTGCTGCTCTTTTTCATTCTGACATTTACCTTCCTTGCACCTCAGTTTCCCTTTGAAAAATAGACACAATTGTACTTTGCTTGTCAGTCAGTATATCTCTTTAGGTTGTCCTTTACTTTTTTCCTGTGTGTTGAGATCTCTTGCAAGTTCTGCAACATAAATACTAAATGACAGTGTTCCCTATCAGATATGACAGACTTAAGATATATCGCCTTTCTCAGAAATGATCAGTATTTCACCTAATCCTCCTTCCCTGTTGCTCCCAACACAGAAAAGGGCAGGACAGCAAGCTAAACATCAAGTTGCATACAGTAAATTATTCAGATATAATTATGTTGTGCATTTGAATATTCTGATAAGTTTTCAGTGCTGCTCTCATGAAATGATTTTGCAACAGTCAGCATAAAATGAAGAAAAAGGAAGCAACTTGGGGTTTTTTGGGGTAAAAGTGAACCAAATATATACTTGTCACTAAGTGAGAAGAAATAGGTCCAACATGTGGTAAAACTGAACAACTTTTTCTATTTTATCAACTTCTTTCTTTTTCCACTCTACCCTTACTCTTGTTCATGTATCTATGCCAGTGTAAAACAAATATAGTAGCACCCTGGAGAGAGATAGGCCATGCACTTTCCATGTAGCAGTGTTGTGGCTTGTAGGAATTAAAGCTTTATCAAGACATTGTGTCATAAAATGACTACGCAAAAAAAATTTTAACCCAGGATTTGAAACTCACCCACAATTTTTGGTTTTGCTGTTTTATGACTCAGTTATGAGGAGAATACTAATAAGAACTACTCCCATCTGGTAATATATATATATATATAATGTGTATATCATTACACATTCAATGAATGGAGCATAGGCTTATGTCTGAAAAATCAAACACTTAGGCCTACAAAATATAGAATTATAGAATTGTCAGGGTTGGAAGGGACCTTAAAGATCATCTAGTTCCAACCCCCCTGCCATGGGCAGGGA
>WTSP01004516.1:12145-59691 GCA_025331215.1 Actenoides lindsayi | reverse complement strand
GTGAGAACGTGAGGAGTGGGTGAGTCGTTGGTGGGAGGGTGGTGAGAGGGAGAGGGGTGGGGCGCGAGGGGGGGGCGGGCGGGGGGCGGGGCGTGGGAAGATATCTACTTAATATCTATGACTTATTAGAAAATTCCTCCCTTAAAAGATTTCCATTCTGGACAGCTACGCCATATCTCCAACATGAAGTACCATTTCTTTATTCTCCACCAAAGACAGAAGAAACTGCATTTCTAACAACAACCTTTATGGAAACACCAGCTCTGTCAGCAAACCCAGCAGCAGCATTATGGCAATTGCATAGTTCTGCTCCTTGAAGAAGAAAAGGGTTGTTTTGAATGAACAGGAACCACTGCAAGATGTCAGTGTTACTGAAGAAGAAGAAAAGAAAGGATTCATGTTTTGAAACTGGTGTTTTGAATATCGCTTCATCTTTAGCCATATGCCTTTGCATTTGGATGGTACCGGATCCCGAATGCTTCAAAGACCAGACCTGAAATGGTGCAAGAAACAGCTGCAGGCTTGCCTCAAATGCAGCCAGCACTCCCAATACGAGACCAAGCAATAGGAGACGGTTTGAAGACCTCTCTTCTGGGAGAAAGCGATTATAATAATATAATAATGCTATTATGTTTATGTGAGAGTGTTGGTAAAATGTATAAGATAGGGATGTATTAAAGAACAAGCACACTATAAAACTATTGGTGTAACCACCAGGTGAAACCCCTGATTTTATATTCTACTCTGATTTTATATTCTACTCTTTTTTATTCTACTGTTTTCCTCCCAAACAGTAGCTACTGCATGAAGTTGACATTGCAGGTGTGCATTTCAAGGCATTATGGAATGATATAAACTGAATAATTTAATTGAAATAATTAAAACTTACTTACCAGAATTGAAGCCAAATACGAGCAGAGCTTGGCTTTCCTCCAGCATGTGCTAGCAACAGTATCCCAATCTTGTTAACCTATTGCAAGCTTTTGTATGTGCAAGAGAACACAAGATAAACCAGTTGCTCTCTTTCTGCAGTACACACATCATGTGCTCATTGGACACGTACCAAATTCTTCACAGACATCTTGAAGTTTTCTTTCAAAGAATACACTAAGGCTGCCTAACAAATTAAAATCACCTTTCATGAATGGACCAAATTCCCAGTGAGGCTGATAGAGTTCAGGTACATCACAAGGCAGATCTTTTCAATGAGTTAAGCTAAGCTAGAGAAAACCATCAACACTCAGTGAAAGAAATTCAACCGTTCGTTTCGCAAATTTCACACAGAATTTGATTCATATATTTGAAATATTCCTTTTTTTGGTAATCAGCATGAAAGAAATAGTCCTCTGAATTATTTGTTCAAACAATTCACATTTTATATCAATCCAACTTTTTCAACTTACCTTGTGACCTAGCATATCAACATATAAAAAGATAAGGAAGTAAAAAATATTCAGCATTAGCCCATACAAAACCACATGGAATTTGCTGCTTCAATGAATCAGGCCAGGCCTGCACTATTACCTGTACAACATAAATGCTATGTTAGCAAATTTACATATAAAAAACCTGTGCTCTCCCCCTTGAAAGACTGAACCAGCTACATTGTCTATGTGTCCTTGCAAGCAGAAATCCCCCTAGTATCAAAGTACTGTCAGTCATGCAAGTCATCTACATGGTAAGGTACAACAAAGGCACTGCTGCATTCTGAAGCTGAAAAAATGAGCATTACTTCAATACAATGGCCTCAGCCTCTACCCACAGGCAGAGCACAACAGCATGGAGCTACAAGAACTCTGGAACCAGACAGCGACACGCGCTTCTAACTGCACCTCTACACAGATGTTCAGATCATCCCTGCTTTCAGAGGCAGCTCTGGATAACCAACGAAATTACTGGGGTGGAGAGGAACTACGGTTATGTGTTCACTCAGCAGTATTCACTTACAGATTATTCAGTTGAGCACAAGAACAGCAGCTGTAGCTGCTATGGGGATTGCAGATAAGAGGAATGGGAGAAGGAGAGTGGGAAGGTAAGAATGGCCAAAGAGGTGATGCATCTAAAAGACTGTTCCAGAAAACTGCTCTGAAGCCTATGAGCAAGTCATTGAAAAAAAGGCTAAAATACTGAAGGCTTCATCCTAAAGCTGGAAAATATTTATCTAAGTAACTTGTTTCCAAATCATGAACACGGTGAAACTTAGGAAAGTTATCAGAGGCTATGGGTCCTTTGTACCGGTACAGAGCAGGTCACTTGGTTATTTAAGAGGGAGTGATAAAACCTCATATATAAAAGTGACTACACATTTTCAGGGGTCTTCTCACAGGCCAGGCTGATACAGGAGTGACTCATCTGAGTGCCCTTCCATGTGCAGGAGG
Organism: Actenoides lindsayi; assembly: GCA_025331215.1. Taxonomy (NCBI): domain Eukaryota; kingdom Metazoa; phylum Chordata; class Aves; order Coraciiformes; family Alcedinidae; genus Actenoides; species Actenoides lindsayi. The sequence continues at coordinate 57,313 of WTSP01004516.1, read as the reverse complement.
AGCTAACCCCCATCTCCTCTGATTCCTCTTGGGGAAACAGAAAGCAAGCAGTAGAAGTAGTCCAAAGACTACCAATTAGATTATGCTGATTTAGGGATGTACCTTTAGATGTGCTGGGATTTGAAAATTTTGTTTGCTGTTACTTCATGCATGAACAAAAGCACTCCTCTTTCCAGCCCCTCAGGATAGAATAAAAAACCTAGTAAATCAATAGCTGCCATTAAATATTAAACCATTTCTGAATCCTCAAGGTAAATAAAGAACCCATGTCTTATCTAGCCCTCAATATAAAAGGATATCAAATTCTCGAGGTCATATTTTGCACTCCCCTGATAGCACACAGTACAATTTATTAGCTTGCAGACAGCAAAGAATATGTTATGATATATTAGTGTAGGCAGAGAATAACACACCTCTGCTGGTTAGACCTAGAAGGCACTCAGAAGTTTATTTTCCTCTAGTGTCTTCCACTCTGAAGACCTGGGAAAATACAAATCCAGCTGATTCCACTGACTCATCTTCCCCACCTAAATAGCAATTTAGAAGACAGAAATGTTAAAAGGCTGCTGTCTGTTGAGTTCAATACATTACACCTGGAGAGAAGGCCATTATTGACCTGAAAAATTGAAACTGATAAATCTGGGTTTGTATCCATATCATGAGAAAAAATTAATCATGTGGACTGAAAAGAAAACCATAATGTTATATTACCTTTGCTTCGTCTCCACGAACATACCTAGAAATGCATTATTTCTGGAATTAAAAGTGAACTATTCAGCAACCCTTATATTGTGACTGAAAAGGACTGCCCTGCTTCAAAAAATTACTATAATGTGTACATCAAAGGAGGAATGAAAGCTCCGAGATTTTTTGCAGTGTTTAAATATTGCTGAGCTGCAAATGTAATCACTAATACAAGAGAAAACATCATCCATTTCTTCAAGACCGAGCAGTCATAAGGCTCTTGACTGGTTCAGATCATCAAAAACTACAATGGAAATGTGTCTCTTAAGCTGTACAGTTAACACATCATCTGCTTTTCAGAGTAACAAGCTACAGGCTATATTACCTGGGGAAAACGTCCTCTCTTACGTTCTCTGAATCTCCTGTGCATCTTTGCATTAACAGATTTGTACCATACAGCTTTTTCCACCCTTTATTGCACATGCGGTAACAGAGAAGAGAGTGTTCTCAGGAATGAAAGTGTTCTCTTTTTTTTTAATTATTAAAAATATAGTTATGCTAGAGAGCAAATTTTACAACTGTTTAGTCAGGGAGGGCAACCACATTGTGTAATACATCCAGCACTTAAAAATTCAAAATTTCAACTATAAATACAGTCTGTAAGCAAACACTAACAGTTTGCAAGTTGGATAAAATCTCATTCCCAGAAGTAAAATGCAGAGCTGACATGTGCTTCACACTTACATTGTAGGAGTACTGCCATGCCAAAGCCAGCTGCAGCCTGTTAAGTCAGTAAACTCCAAAGACTATCATATAAAAATAGTATATGTTAGGAAGAGCTGGGCAGAGCATTCAGAAAGGCTTGTGAGCACTAGCTGGCACTCTTCTGGCACTCTTCTGGCACAAAATCTTAGTTTAACAGAGACTGATGTAAACATAAATCCCCAAATGGAACTACACTAATCCGGGAAGGAAGCTTCGTATTCTCGATGGGGACACCCACAAAACAGCACTTACCTCCTGCAGCACAGACACAAGGTTACAACTCCTGGATAGCACTGCCCTTATTCACCTCAAACTATCTCAGTAATTTAATTAAGAGAGAGAGCACAGAATCAGGACTGGAATTACTCTAACACATTAACTTATGATTACAGATAGACATAAATTTGGGGAAATGAGGCTAGTCAGATCCACAAGACAACTGTCAAGACAAAGACTGTCATGAAGTGAAGACAGAGATGAGCTGGCCAAACATTTGTCTTCTCTCTCTCCCGTTCAACAAACAATTCTTTCCACATTTTGTGGGTTTTGGGGGTTTGGGTTGGTTTGGGGTTTTTTTAATTTAGAAGTGTCTCTGCTACCTCCAAACTAACTTGTCAAGGTAGAGAACAACATAAGGCATACACTTCCAAGAGCCAGTAATTGAGGAATGCTCACTGCTCTGGCTTCTCTGTGTACTTTTTAACATTCTCTTTCTCCTGCTGTTTTTTCAGTAATATAAAAAACCTCAAACCATAATTATCACAACAAATGAATGAATATTGGCAACTCTTCATTTGAGCGCCCAACCTTGCTATACCTGCAATGCCTTCCTGCTTGCAAGCAGCCATGAATCTCCTCTCTGCTGCCATCAAGAGCTCTACTATCAAAATAAATACTACAGGGAGAAAAAAGAACTCGTATGATGGTCATCTCATCGTAACCCCTCTTGTGACCCTTGCTATGAGTTCAGCTTCAAGTGCCTTCATCCATATCAAGAAAAGCATACAGAAGCCAAAAAGCCTCATAAAACATTTGACTCATCATGGTTATTAAATCATTTTAAAGCACCAAGTTGAAAACAGAATCCTATGCCTTTTTGGAGAATTCAACAAAGCAGAGAATGTTACATGACTGACAGGGGGTTGACAAACTATATCCCATAAGGAATCTCGGATTGACTACAGATCACTATGCAAAGAATAAAAAAAGCATCTTTTCTTTTTAGGGTCCTCATGGAAATCTTTGTACTCCTGCTAGTGAGGAGAATAGGACAACATGCAATTCATTCTAGCAATTTTGTCACCCTGCTGGAGACTGGAAGAGATACCAGCCTCCATTTCTGGTACGATCATTCAAATCCTAAAACAGGTTGATAATGGTACATTCTGAACATTTGCATTCTCTCAAAATAATCAATTTATGTTGCTATTTTAACAACAACAAAAAAAAAACAAACCGCACTTCAGATGTCTGCTTCAGTGAGCAAACTCTCTGAATGGGAAACACACGCAGGAAGATGGGTCCTCCCCTTGGCTGGTTTACATCGTTGTAATTATTTCAGGTACTGAATCTTACCAGTTGAGAATCTGGTATATCAAATACTTCAATTTCATGGATGGACCTACATGGCGCAGTTAGATGCAGCTGCTGCTGATACACAAATGTTTCTGGGTTTAGCAAAGGCTGATCCTTCCTGGATTGCAGGCAGGTGCCAGGGAGCAGCAGGGTATTCAGTGCCCCTCTCCTCACACATTCATCAGCATGGGGACGGATGCAGATCTCTGTAAGTACTTGAGAGCACCAGGGCAGACCAAGCTGAGACCTCCTGTGCAAAGCAAAGCAGCGTTGCTGGCTGAACTTCAGCACGGGCAAGCCTCCCTCCTCTGTCTGTCCCAATAAAAACCTCCTTACTGCTCTACCAAGGTCATGTAACCAGAGATTCTGTCTCACAAGAGGCAAGGTTTTTGAGTATTAAGAAATTTGTTGCTGTGGTGATGCTGATGATTCACCCTTAGGCTGCAGCTCTATACCTTACTATCACGGCACAAACGTCACACTCCTGACACTATCGGACTCTTACACTCGTGTGTGGAATAGACTCCAAGTCAGCAGAGCACCAACACCCACGCTTACCTCTCATGGTAACGCAGCGGCACTTAGTCATGTGCTTAAGTGACTTTTTGACTAAAAATGGATTAAACTCATGTCTGCAGTCAAATGAATGTTGAAGACTTCCCTAAAAGAGTGCAGAACTTGGCCCGGGGAATCCAAATTGAAGATTATTAAACAAATACGCAACAAAAAAGCACAGTAATTGCACTACTGCTCAACACCATCAATATTTTGTAGCCAATGACAAGCAATGTCCTGATGTTTGCGTATTTTGCATCCAAATGGAGCAACATTGAGGAAGCTGATGTTAAGATGACATGTTCACTATATTCTCTGGCCTATATCCCAAAATTGAGATATGTTGTCATTCTTATGCAGTACATATTAGGACATTATCCCTTCCATCAGCTGCAACAGGACCATTTTTGACATCACTCCCCCCCCCCCAAAAAATAGTAGGCAAAGTGTTCAGCAATCACTCTGCACATAAATTCCCAGTGCTAAGACTTGTTTGTTTTTGTTTTGGCCTCTATATGTCCACTATGAGAAGAGTTTGGCAGCACCCACTATAAACTATCTGGAGGAGCCTCCTCTCAAGCAAAGTTTTAAAGGATCTTTAAGAAGAAGAAAACAGGCAGTACACATACAAACCATGGCAGTTTTGATTCTGGGCTGTTGCCAGTGTTCAGCACAGCTTTAATGTTAAGATACACAAATTTTTTCTGCATGTCCATTTTATAACATGTTTCTTACTGAAAGGATCCATATATCTCACTCAGGCATACAGAATACAAACGAACATGTATGTAACCTTTTTTCCAGGAATGAAATGCAAATTGCATTTCATACATCACAAATTCCCTGATTATACACAGATCCATCACACAGGACATTTGTGTTTCAGTCACATCATCTGAAAACATGTAGAGAAGAGAGGGGTTTGCATGTGTGTCCTTTCATTCCCAAGCAGCTAGTTCACTGCTAAGAAATGCTGATGAAATAGAGTTTTATTGATCATCTTCATGCTTCATCTAACATACTAGGATGCTTGGTAGCTGATCTAAAGTAATTGAATAATCAATTTCTTGCTTCCTTAATAAATGAATTTATTAAATGCAAAATATGTACAGCTGATAGTTCAAAGAGATAATCCGCAAACTAAGGCAATGTTGGGATTCTTTAAGAAGATGACCTCTGTGTTTCAAAAGTCTGGAGATATATTATAAAAAAGGGAGCCAAGAAAATAATAAAATATTTTAAATATAGTTGTTTGAATTTAGTTAACTTTATTACCCGCCTTAGAAAAAGTAGCATGAAAGAAATACTAATAAAGAATACAATTTTTTCTCATCTGTTTATTTTTTATTTCACTGTGTGTGTTAGCCAAGCCTCCCCTGCATTCTCAGAACTGTCGGCAGTTTTATTTTTACCATAAATCACGGGCCAAAAAGATAATACACCAGTCGCTACATAAAAGTAAACCTATCAACTGTTATCATCATAACCTCTGCATTAGGGTACATCCTTCTGAAAATGGGAGAGAAAATGCCAATATCCACGTCGTTTTACACAAGGGAGGAGAAGCGAGGTTAGCGCAATCATCTTTTTTTCTTCTTTAAACTTTTGCCGAGGGATTCCCCCTACAGCTCTCCACAATGGATCTCAAAGGCATGGTCATGTCTAACACTTTGAGGATGCCAGCAGGTATGTGTCCTCCAAAAAACCCACCAGATTCTCACTGGAGGAGAACCCCACACAAAAATGGGCTGACTGGAGGTTAGGGGAGAGGGAAGAGTTTTAGAGAGCTCCCTTCCTCTCCTCTCTGAACTCTCCTCTCCTCTCTGAACTCCCTTCCCCAGCTGCAGAGCAAGGAGTCCCGAGTCAGACGCAGTGAGGGAGCAGTGGTCGTGCAGGCAGCAGCCAGTCTCGCTGCAGCGTGGGGCAGGGGGAACTGCTGTATTACAGCCCCCTTGCTTCCAGCACACACAGAAGCTGGCTTCTGCGGCTACTGTAGCCTTTAAAAGCTATAGTTACAAAGCCTGTATTTGAAAGAATAAGTTCTTATGGCACTAGTTGCCACGGGCACTAAAATGTCTTTGCAAATTCAGCTATTAGAGAACAGATAAATATCTTCAGGGCAAGCAGTGGTTATATTCCCTGCAATAACTTGCTGGTAACCTTCTATTTAAATGGCTTCTGCTCGTTCTCATCTATGTTAGGCTGTAACCACCTAGCCTCTATGTGAACTCTAGTATCAACCCATTTTGAGGAAGAACCTTGGTCACATCAGCTATGCTAGAAAAGAGACACACATCTCGTTGCCAGTAGTGCTTAAATCAGACCAAATCATGAGGGAGAGCTTTCGCATCGGCAGGAAGAGAAACGGCCCCACCAGAGTCAAATTGAGAAGATGCTGCTTTGCTTTCAGCAGAGCAACTGGCAAGTAGCTTCCCCCTCTTCTGTGTCAGCCCCAAGCCTCAACGCAGCAACCGCAGCCTGTGCTGCTTTCCAACTACCACACAGTTATCATCAGGAGGGGATGAGATTAAAGCTCAAGGAATGCCGTGTGCAAAAAAAACCACCTTTGCTGCTTTCAAGGACTCATAAAAGAAGTGGTAGTTATTAAAATCTGCTCCCGCTGTCTGCTCTTGTTCTCCCAGAGACTGCTGGACAAACGTTGATCACGGCGTGTGCAGGCAGCGGCGAGGGAGACAAACAGATCGACTGCCGCACAACTGGCGCTTCACCTGCGGTCTGGACCTGCCAACAGAAACCGTGTGTCTTCACACTCTATCGGACTAACGAGCATGACAGGAAACCTAAAGCACCTAGATACTGTAAGCTGCTGCAAACACCCAAGCAATCTTAGCCTCAGATAGAGCATTAGTGGTTTAATGGACAGTGGGTATTTCTAATGATCACGTACCAGTCGAGCGTGGTAGCCGGCAGTGTACGCTCTCTGGGCCTTTGCAAGGAAAATAAAACAGGGACATTTAAAGCACCTTCACAACGTGTTTTTAAAATAAGGCCATTTGATTGCTTGCAAATAACTCTTGATGTGGGAATGCTTACTCTGGAATCAGAGAGGAATATTTCAATTTAGTCACAAGTTTGATTTGTCAGTCCAGGAAAAAAGGAAAAAAATTAAAAGATCGTTGTAGCATAAGGATATCCCCATAGGGACAGGCCAGTAAAACTGCAATTGTTTAAAATCACCCATTTTTCCAGTAAAGCTTTTTACAAGCTATATCATTAGCTAGGCATGTACAAGACACTGAATGGACAGACTGTGAGAAACAAATTATAAGACCTTGAAATATAATCATAATAAATTAATGCAGTCACTGCTCAGTTAACCATGATTCTCATTTTCTTATAGAATGAGAGTAATTTCAGAAAACATGGGTAAACACTGACAGTCACAAGAGCCGCAAGCTCTCCCAAGGCATTAACCAGCCAGGAAAAATAAAAGTTTGGAACAAAATTCTTCCAACATTCCCGGTGTATATTTGTGTGACAAAAATGGAGTTCATGGAGACACTTCTTCTTTACAGGTCCCATTAAAATGTCATCCTAATATCACGGAACCAGAGTAATTTTGACCAAACTCAAAGAAAAAAGAAGTCAGGTTTTCTTAGTACAGGAAAAACTTGAATTATCCACGCAAGGCAGGCAAATTAGACCAATGAGTTGGTAAGGCACCCAAATAAATCTGTTCAGCAAAAGTTTGCAGGAGGTTTTCCATGGGCAAATAAATTGTTTCCAGCCCCACCATCTCTCCTTCTTGTCCAGAGGACTCTCCTTTTACATTCTCTTTTGTAGGAAACAAAAATGTCAAATTATTTTTTGAAATGCTGAAACGGGACTTTGCAAGTATATTTAGGAAGAAATCTCAGAAGACTTGCACTGTCTCAGCATTTTTATGTCAATTTTATTGTATTTGTACCGATATCATTAAGCATTCTATCTGTCAGAATTTAAATGTAAGCAATTCATAACAGAATATTTTGAAATAAAGTAATGTAACACGTTAACTAGAACTTTCAGTTACACCATGCAGTTTGTCAAATTGCCAGCAGAACAACTCATTTGAAAAGACAGATTGTTGCTTATTCTTTAGCTGTCACTTGTGTTACTTCACTTGAGCTACTTTTGCCTGACACTCGGCGCGGAGTTAGTCAATCACACTGACGGCTGCCTGATGATCTCTGATAAAACCACAAACCAAACAGAGATTCTCGTGACTCATCCATCAGTCCAGAGAGTAACCTGATACCCAAATAGTGGCTCGGGGAAGAAACCCCTGCCAGCCACACACGCCGGTAGATAGTGCTAACACAACCTTGCGTGGCATCCTCCCCGAGACTGGGAAATCACCGGGATAAATTATGTGGATTTCCTGGATTTACAATATCTTGAGAGTCTGAATCTGTAGATCTTCTAAGCATTTTTGCAAACTCTGCCTGCTAACGGCTTCTTCTGAAGTTAAGGTATTTAAAACAGCTACCCAATATGAAAAAAAACCAAACCAAACCAAACAAAAAAAACCAAAACCAAACAACAACCCCACAACCAACCAACCAAAACTTTGCAGTGTGTAGAGATTCTCTGGCCTTCTGGAGAAGATGACAGATATCTTCCACCAGGGACTCTACTCAGACTATCACCAACTTCTGTATTAGCCACCCAACAGTTAGAACACAACGTGAGAATCCTGCCACTCTCCCTTCTCAGAGGCCCAATTTTCCTTTCATGTGTTGAACTCATCCATATGTTTTTATATCCTGCCTAGCATTCCACAGGTGGAGCGCAAATAAGACCTTATAAAATGAAGTGGTTACAGAAATAATGAGAGTATGTCCACTGCCTGCCACTTCCCCTCTCCTTTCCACATGCACATACACAGCAATAACCTTCATGCATCTTAAAGCTCCAACTGCTCACTCGTGTGTGAAAATGAACCTCCGACTTCTACCAGTGATGAGGACAGAAGCCTAATGGTTTCGTCCAAATTAGCTCTTGAATTGGGTCATATATATTTTAATGAAGTAGAGGCTAATGTGGGGGCTGGAGTCGGGATGCTGGATGCTAGATGAGCGCCTGTGATTGCTTTTGTCCTTGGTTTGATGAGTTTGGCAATCACAATCATTTACATAAATTGTGAATATCTTATAGAGGGGGAATCACATCCCAAGGGGACAGGAGACGTGAATGTACAGCCTATTCATAAAAAGAGTTTAATGTGAAAATAAATACCAGGTAATTTTATTCTCTGCCTGTGTGTTCCTCATTGACAAAGCAACTCAGGCAGTGCCACACCAACCAGGACTGCATCACAGGCCTAAACATGGATTACCCTAAGAAATACCATGAACATCAGGTGAAAAGAGATAGAGTTTCCCTCTCATCCCACTAAACAAGTAGGTATATTCTAGTGATAATTACAGTGTCCATCAAACACACTACTAAACAGACATGTAAAATTTGCCCTAATTTGTCAACATAGCCTTGTCTCAGCAGATTCACCCTCTCAAGCAGGCACTAAAATTCACTGACTTGGTCACAAAGCATAGATGTGCACAGAAAATGATGGTATCCAGAGATAGCCAGTGAATGCCAATGGAATTACATAAGCATTAGGATGCCAAAAAGCTGTCATATGGCCACAAACCTGATGCAAGCTGCAAGCTTTTCCACTGGCTGGTATGCTATCCAGATATGAACTCAGCCCATCCACCTCAGAGGAGAACACATAATGAGCATCCTGATGCTCCTTCCTGGTCATTTCATCTGAGCACACCAAGAACTGGACTACTCTGCACTGGCTTATGGAAAGGGTCCTTTCACATCTTTCTTTCACATACTGGACTGAGACAACTAAAACGTTTAGTCTTTGCTGATCATCAGATAGCAGGTGTTACCAACTCCACGATACTTACAATTCTTCAGAGAAGCCTTTTCTGCAATATTTTTATCTGTTGCACAGGTGAGTCAACATTATGTAAAAAGATATATAAATAAAAATAATGACAATAGGTCACAGGTGACTGGACTGGGCATTAAACCTGACTCACTGGAATTACCCATTTAAGGACACTAAATAAGAACTATCATCTCCTCTAGGAAATTATTATCTTCCTGAGACCCTCAAAGGTTAAAAATGCTTATCTAGGAATATCCCAGTATTCGTCCACACATTTCACTGAAGGCACCATGGCTGTAACTCCTTCTGTAAATTAAAGTGTGCCAGGGAACACTCGAGCACTGGAACTCACCTGCCTGTGCTGCTCCCACAACTTTCACCACCGGGGCCAGCATGGCCCCAAGCCTGTTCCTTCTGGTCCTATAGGTCTGTCCTGCATATGGACTTAATTATTATCCGAAGTAGGAAAACTGAGGGACTTCTTGCCAAAAGAACATCACAATTTTTCATGGCCTTCAGGGGAGTACTTGAGTTGGACAGTTACTTAAGTGATCCATTGAGAGTTACGGTATAAATGAGCCATATCAGGTTCAAGAAATCCTCAGCTAAACATTGTTTGAGGCTGAGAGAACACTCATGGAAGTATCTGACATGCTTGTCCCCTTCTTACTCCCTGGGTTTGCTTACTATGGCCACTGTTGGAGACAGGATATTGGACTAGCTGAAGTCTTTGAACCAGTACAGCTGTTATGTTATTATGCAGAAGTGGTAACATCCATAAGAGCTTACTGTGACAGAGCAGATGTGAGGAAATGTTCAAGAAAACAGAGGAGCTGAGAAGTAATTTTGGCAAATAATGTTCTGGCAGCAGCTCTGGCTTAAATAGCCTCCTTTCTCCCTGACCTCACCCACTTATTCCCACCACTCCCTTCTCTGTGCTTGTACAGCTGTTTCTGTAGGTACATTGTGAACCAGGCTAGAAAAATGATTTGGATGAGACACCTCGCTTCGCTTCTTCCCCCCAACCCCTTTCTCTGGATTATTTTTCAGACAGATCAGTATCCAGATTTAGCTGCTGTGCAGCTGAACAAATAGTTTGCCAGGACAACACCAGCAGCAGCACAAATCAGGAACACGTGTCCAGGGCCAGAAGGTGTTTATGCTCAGCATAAGCAAAGCTTAAGTGGGACCATCACCACCCACCACCAGCCCACAGCCTGAGCCTCCTCGTGGTAATGGAAGAAGTGGTTGTGCCTGGAACAGAAGCAGGGCTTCCTGTACAGTCTCAGCAATGACTGGGAGGACACTCTGCCTACCTGGTCTAGAAAGGAGCTTCAGTACCGATGAGACAGTGAGAGAAGTTGTTGGTACAGGTACTCCATGCATCATAGCTCAGACAAAAGTAAGAGCACCCTTAGGAGAAACCAGGACACATTCAGTTTAAAAATCGGATGTGCCCCAGGTAAATCACCTGTAAATGTGGTACCTGTAAATCACATGGGGATGTTCCCGCTAAGCAGAATCACTGTGTCTCTTAAACAGCAGTTATTGAGTACATTTGGCTTTATTAGTTCTCTGGGCAATTTCCCAATTAGGAACGTCCTGATAAAGTGGAAAATGATACACTGCCTTTGCATTCTCTATAAACAACATATGGTAGTTTACTACCTAGGTGCACACAGAAGCTGAGCAGCACACAAAGCAGAGCAGGGACTTGGGTACTACTAACAGCTGTGTTCTGAAAATGGGTAGTAAATGACAACTTGGCTTCCATCTCCTTGCACAATCCAGTCTGACACCTTTGCCTCACAGGAAACAGGAATAATGCATTAGAGAGCAGTCATAAAAAGCACACTCCTTTTCTTTCTCACGTACGCAGCACTGAAAGGCCGGCACCACTGTTCATGTTGCTTTCCTAATGGGTTCCAGAAGCAGGAACCGGCTCGGGCCACGGGTTGTATTCCTTTGATACAGGGGGACCAACAGAGCAAAATGCAGTATTCAACCAAATACCTTTACTGACTTAACATAACAGTAGCAGCTGCTAAACAGTGGCTTGAGAGCTGATAGATTATGCAGCCTGAAGCACTGGAGAGCTCTGAGTGCATGTAGTAATCTCCTCTCAAACTACACACTACCACAGCTTCCTCAATACTATTTCCCAGGTCTGCTCAGGGAAACCAGCAGAAGCTGCGTGAGGAGAACTTAACAATGATCTGGGACACTACAGACAGCTTCAACTCTGGATTTCATTATGTTCAAAACACAAACATAAGTCAAACACATACTAAACAAGCATCAGTCAAAGTATTGATGTTGTCACTCCAGATTGTCTCCTTCTGATAAACTCTTTGAAGGAGAAGGAATTAGGTGAATTCCAACAGAAAGGACATAAAATATGACTGTACAAAACCACAAGAGATGAAACAGAATTCAAACACAAAAGCTGATTTCTAAGAAGCTCCAAAACTAAATTCACTTCACCTTTCTGAACCCTTGAGATGCAAATGTCTGTGGTAGATTCTCCCAATACATACATACCAGCTAAAATTAGGCTCATGATTGTGACTCATCCAAGTGGCTGCCAATCTCTTAGTTAAAAAAAGAAACAATTCCAGCAGTTGTGTACCGCACACAGCCCTGTGCTGCACAAGACACTTGAATCTTGAATCCAAATTGGAACAAAGCAGCTTGATGGCTGGGGGGGGGCGGAAACAAGTCGATGAATTTCTTAAAAGTCAAGATCCTTTCTGATACATTATTTAAAACCACAGAAAACACAATTGCCTGTGCTGATTCTGCTCAACAACAAGATTTTGAAAGATTGATCAAGTTTCTGGTAAACCCATTTGCTTGAAGAATGTTTTTCTGGCAGTCAAAATGATTCTGTGTCTTGACTGGTTCCCTATCTGTTAAAGAAAAACTGCACCATGTTAATCAAAATAGACAATGCTTTCAGTGTTAACCCAATCATGTGAAAAGCACTGTCACACCTCTGTATCAAAGCACACTAAACCAAGCCTGACTTAGACAGTCTCATCAGGAGCCAAGGGAAAAATTGTTTCTGAACAATTATGTCTCACTGTTTAAACTGGAATCGTCTGCAGCGAAGAACCCCACCTTCCAAGGGCGATAAGCAGTCAGCTCATGTTTAAGTCACTGGAAGCAAGAGGCAGTCAGTATTTCTGGACATAAATTCCCTAAAGAATAAATTATAACAGAAGGAATCCAACGTGGCTGCCACTACATTTAAAGACAAAATTCCCCTTGAATTCAGCAGAACAAAAGTAGGCTTTGAACCACGTTCCACACAAAGCTGCATCAGACTTTGGTCTTTCCCAAAAGGGGCAGAGTTGTGACAGCACTCATGAAACAGAAGGAAGAGAGATACTAGAATTGAAGATGCTCTGCCTGCAAAAAAATATTATATTCACTGGGAAATTCCTTTTTAACATGCAAGCTCTGGAGCTTAACTCTGTAACAAGCTGAAAGCTGCAACTGCACTTCCTATCATCAAATCTAGTCCTTTAAAGTATCCCACGGAACTCACTCCCTTTGCATTATGAAGCAAGATCAATGTGTCCTTGCCACTGTAAACCTGGACCACAGGAATTTAAAAAGAGAGCTCTATGCTTTGGTCCCCACATGATGAAATTCGACCCCAGTGCAGCTGTAAGCTCCTCTGTTCTCTATGCCAGAGATATGTGATGAAAACAAGACTGGAATGTGGCCCCAAAACTTTACCAAAACAGTGGAAATACATATATTTTTTTTTCTAATAAAACGCTTAAAGATTCTGTCCCAGCCTATGGAGCCAGGATGCTTAAGAATCTAGAGTACCACAAAGGATCCCTTATCTCTCCAGTGTGCTATTGCCCATGTCTCAAAGACACGATCTACCTGCTCATTAAGAAACTGCAGTTCATCTGTTTTGGTGGAGGGTGGATCAAACCAGAGTGTGTTTAACATCACAGTCTTGATATTCAGAAATTTACTAGATGGCTACACTTGGACACGACAACATACCCACAATGGCTGGGCAACAGGTCTGAAGAAATCTCTCTCCTTATAATGTAACAACAGCTGTCTTTATTCATAAACCAGAAAATATCAGCTACTGGTTGATCAAATACATTCATAATCAGAAAACCCACTGTTCATCAGTCTTCCTGGTGTCCTCTTCAGCCAGGTAAGCCTTATTAGGTCAGCTTGTGTAGGTCAAAGCTGACATTCTCAAACCTCGCTGTCTTACGTTGCACTCCTAAATCCACACCTAGTTTTCAGTAATGCCACAACCCACCCCCCCACAATATAACACCTAAAGACGCCGGGGGATTCGGTGTCTATAAAAATCAGAGCAGGCCTACTTACATGCTTAAATACAAATTTGTACATCTAACTTCAGACATCAACATTTTAAAAATGTTGGCCTAAGTGATTTCTTTAAGGCTGCAAAGGCAATCAGGGTTAAGGACTAGACATCAAGCCAAATGGCCTCATTTAGGGTGCCTTTGCCTAACCAAAGCCTCCTCAGCATGCAAATGCACAGCTATCTGCAAGCCAGCACAGAAGAGTTAGAAAAGACTAGATGAAAAAGTTAGATGAAAAGGATCATGCATGGGAAGCTCTCTTTCCTTCTGTATGGAAGCTTAATAAGCAGGGTCCTGAAATCAATATATCCACTTCTTAAAGGCAATTCTATTCAGTTTCTCCAGCAATGAACTTCCAGGAGACATTTTACTCGTTCTATGCTCCTACAGTGTGCAACTTACATTAGCAGATGCACCCAACCCCAGCACCCGAAAGAAAAGAAACCACAGTTACTGTTCACCATATTTTTCACTCAGTATTTTATCAACATCCAGAAGGACAATTACTAAAAACTAATAAAGATGTGATCCGGGTGCTCAGAAGAAGAGGCGACTATGAGTAGCTGCTGGAACAGAAACTTGCCAAGTGCTGCTGCTTGCCAGCCCTGCCCTGCTCTCCTCTCCAGGAGGCTGGAGCCGTGTGGGGCAGCGGGGAAGCCCTGGTGCCTGCCCTCTCAGCACACAAACCCCACATTTGGGAATTAGCTCCAGCAGAGAGTTACGCTCTGCCTATTGCAAAGCCACGGAAAATTCAAATTTAAGGCCGTAACTCTGCCCAGCCCTGCACCACCGTGCTTAGCTGAGATAGCGCGCGTTGCGTGTCGTGTTTGATCGCTCTGCTCTCAAGGACATCAGCAAGAGCCAGGCGTGAGAAAATGGGTTAAAAGCTTTGCATTTCTGATACGCCACAGAACATACTCACTTCTCGGACTTCAAATTGGATCCACACTGTTTCCCTAGCACGGTCTATTATTTGCCAGGCTCCAGAAGGTAAGGTGGGGCCCAGCTCCCTGGCAAACTACCCAAATCCCCCACCCTCTGAAAGACTCACAACGTGATGTTATGATTCAACAGGAACTCAAGCGAACCAAGGAGGTGAGATCTGTGGATAAAAACAAGAGCACGATGCTTAGTTTGGCTGAACAGTCTTTAACACCACCTATTCCTCGTAAGTATATGCATTTTAATTAATGATATTTCATAAATGAGCAATGTTTTGCGTGAACAGCTTCTGGCAAGCAAGTGATATGCTTGAGTTTTTATGGGGAAAGGCAATTAAAAATATTGTGGGTATCGGGTTCAGTACCAAAAAGGGCCAACATAAAAAAGGCCAAACAACACAGCTTAAAGAGTGAAGATGATGGGAGGAATGTAGTAAGAAGAATCAAGTACTTCTGATATTATTTTAAGGTGGTAACATGAAGTTTATTTCTTCAAGAGATAGGATTGTTTCTCAAGGAACTGAGCCAAATGCAACAAAAAGCTAACAAGACACGGACAATAAAGCACTGCCAGTGAGTGTAACAGCTGGTTTTCAGCTCACTTAGTTTAACCTGTCCTTGCCTTTGGCAGAAGACTTTTGATTTTAGCAAGACAACTGGGATTTCATAGCCATGCTGAATAAACATTTTATAGAGAAATAGAAAAAAATGTTCCTGCATTTTCTGTGCACCGTTTATCCAAGATGGACACTGGGTGCGTTGCCCTCACCTTCCTCCATTTGAAGTGAAGGGTAAAATTCACAGAGCAGAGTTAAGCTACTGCAAAGCGCTTGCGAAAATCTTCCCCTTGGTATGTTCCAGTGTTTCTCTTTACACCCTCTTGAAGTAGTAATTTATTTTATTAAACAAATAGTCTACGCTGGAACTAAAATAACCTATTGCAGGTATTTCTTAATCAGCTTCATCAAGCTCAAGTGAAAAAATATTTAACTTGTTTTAAAGAGTTCCAACATTTGCATTTAGAGGATTATTAAGTAGGAATTAAATCATGTTCCTGACATATCTGAGATTTGATTAATAAGTAATAAAAATGTCTACATTACGTCTTACAAAATCCAGAGTTGCTGCCTTAATAAAATACTATCACGCGACTTAAGCTTGCAGAGTATTTTGCTGATTTTAAAATACCATCCCCAGTCCTTATGCTGGGTATGCATTAAATCACAAGATATATATTGCTTCTCTCCAGAAAGGAAGATGAAAGGAGCAGCTTGGATAAGGTAAGAGTCACCTGGTCAGAGCAGCAGAAAAGCAGAATATTCTCCTGGAAGTTCAGAGTTCCTCCACAGCTAAATGTTTCTTCTGGTGCCAATAAAGGGAGGATGTGTCACAAGGGGAGTATCTGCCACTTCATCTGTAATTAAACTTGTTGCTGAGTATGATTCACGTAGAAGTAATTCTTGATCCACTTGAGCTGGTGATTATTTCCCCATGGAAAATGAAGGACTTTTAGCAGGCACTGATGGAGGCATGGGGTTGAATACAAGCACAGAAGAGCCACTTGGACAGGAACAGGCATGTTGGAGGTTTTAATCTTTCCAAGTGTTTCAAAGCAGGGCACAAGAACCTGCCTCCTTGTAAAACTACTTTCAAAACAAGTCAATTGCACCTCCTCACCAGGGGTCAAAATGACATCTTTCCTATCCCTGGCTTTTCCCTAATAACTGCTATTTACCATGGCACATGCTACAGCAAAATCATTCCTTCATGTACAACTTTCTGCAGTTAAACTCTAAATGTGCTTAATAAAAGGCTAGTGAGCTTGGTGCCTTTCCCAAGCAGAGGTGTGCAGCCGGGTGTGCCCTAGCTATCCATAGTTGGAGCCAGTGGAGTTCCAGGTATTACAACTGCAATTAAAATAAGTATTTAGTTCAATAAATATTTAGTGTACCCCAGCTGGCTGATCTAAAGAGGCATGTACTTTTCCCAGATCCACTATTCTGCTCATTTCATGTATATTCATGGGATACGGGGGTTTTGGACAAGCAAAGTGGGGACAGGTCAGTATGTGAAACACCTGAATTGCTCCCTAGGAACACCGCTGGTGACTGGACAGTTCTGTTCAATATATTTTGAGTTCAGACACCATATTTACTTGTCTGCACCCTCATGTTGGGCTTCACCTCCCTTTGTCCCGGCACTGACAGCAAGAAGGTGGCCAAAAGGAGGTGGGGTGGGCTGGTGGTGATGAGGGGCCATGATGTGACCACAGCCCCAGACAAGAAGCTGTCCCCACACAGACAGGAGTAACAGTGCGCTGTCTGTATTGGCCATTTTCTTTATAGTCCTGAGTTACCTTCTGTCCCTCTGCATTTGAGGAGATCTGAAGAGCAACAGCCCTTTTTCCCTGGGCAGCTGAGGGCTGGGCCTTTTATCAGCCCCAGGCACCTCCTTCCCATAGAGTGGCTCTGTCACTGCAGGCAGAATGTGGGCAGGGCCCTGTCACTGAGGGGTCAGTGACACAGCTGGCCCAGGGAGAGTACAAAAAAGGGCTGCACCTCCGAAGAGGATGTGACCAGACCATGGTGTTCTCCTGTTCTCAGCTGCTCAGCCAGAGAGATTTGCAGCTTTCTAGAAGGACATCAGCATAAAGATAAGGAATCAAAATAACACCTGGCCAGTGCCATTTTTGAGCTCTGTGCTCTTCGCACCAGCCCCAACAATGCAGCGGCTCTGTCGCGGTGGGCAGCGGGATGATGATGGGGCTGGTGACGCGGCCAGCCCAGAACAGGTGTCTCCAGGCTGCTGGGGAGACATGCCTCAGGTCCAGACAGGGACACACTAGACCCTGGCACACTCCTGTCCCCTATCTCCTCAGCCACTCAGCTGGAGATTTCTGCAGCTTCTGCAAAGCCCTTGACCAGAGGACAAGGAAGCACGCACAGCCGCAGCCTGCACCACCCCACAGCTTCACAGGCACCTGGAAATTCCTCACAATCATGGCCAAGGGGAGCTCCACGACACTCGCCTTCTCTGTCCAAAAACTTACCTCAATCTGAAGTTTTTGATTTATGGGAAAACAAACAGAAAATTAAAATGTACAAGTATGAATGGGGAGGGGAGTGACTGGAGAGCCGGCCTGCAGAAAGGGACCTGGGGGTGCTTGGCTGACAGCAGGCCCCACAGGAGTCAGCAGCGTGCCCGCCCTGGCAGCCAAGAGGGCAAACCACATCCTGGGGTGCATCCAACACAGGAAAACCAGCCGGTCAAAAGAGGGGATTGTCCCACTGTGTTCAGCGTTGGTGTGGCCTCATCTCCAGTACTGTGTGCAGTTCTGGGTCCCACAATTCAAGAAGGATCTGAAGGTCACTGAATGTGTTCAGAAAAGGCCAACAAAGCTGGTGAAAGGGCTGGAAGGAACGTCCTATGAGGAGCAGCTAAGGACTTTGAGATTGTCTGTTCTGGAGAAAAGGAGGCTGAGGGACAACCTCCTCGCTCTCTACAGCTTTTTCAGGAGGGGAGGTGGAGAGGGAGGTGCTTCTCTCTGGTATCCACTGATAGAACGTATGGGAATGGTTCAAAGCTATGCCACAGGAGGTTTAGACTGGACATTAGGAATCATTTCTTTACTAACAGTGTGTCCAAACACTGGAACAGGCTTCCTAGGGAGGCGTTCGATGCCCCCGGCCTGTCAGCACTTCAGAGGCATTTTTACAATGCCCTAAACAACACGCTTTCACTTTTGCTCAGCCCTCAATTAGTCAGGTGGTTGGACTAGATGGTAGTTATAGCTCCCTTCCAACTGAAATAGTCTAACCCATCACTAGAAGACATCAACATACTTCCGTGGTCCCACATTCCCGTGGCCAAGTGGGCATCTTCCCTCATCTGACCCTTTCTCCAGAATACTACTGAAGATACTTCACCTCTCACTGTGCTGTTCAAGCACGTGGTATAACTTCAAACAATCTCCTAACTAGTGTATCACTATGACACTTCTATTAATCCTGTCCTGTTTAAACAGACAAGCCTAGATACTTATGGGAAAGTGACTCTGGTAATGGCATTAGCACAGGATCAGAAGATCAAGTCCTTGCTTTGTAAACTTCTTGCGGAAATCCCCGCATCTTTCTGTTTGTGAGTTACATCTATAGGCACCTCTGTAGGGGCACAGTGATGAATAAAGCATGCTAAAAGCAGAGATTATAGTAATGGGGACCGTGTAAGTACCCATGATAGACGAATATGAGATGTTAAAGCTGACGCATAAAGCTGATGCACAAAGCATATGAGAAATAGCTGACTTCCAATCAGACATTGCTTTTTCAGGCACAATAGCTCAGATAGGCATTTGGGAAATGAAAAGGAGAAGGTGAATAAAACTTATATTTGGAATTGTTTTGACTGTTATTGCTTGTGCTAATTCCTTTAAAAAGGATTTTGTTTGATTGTTTATACAGCATTTTAGGAGAGTAAAATCCAGCACCGAGACAGGTTCTTTGAGCATTTAAACATTTCCAGAGGGATTTACAGACAAAATCTTTGGTGATCAAGAACAATCAAATACAATCCAAGTCCTGAATCAAAACGCTAGCCTACTTAGGGCTTTTCATCTCTCTTGAGAAACCACGGTCCCTTGAAAGACTTTGGCAGACCTGGCTGCATACTTTGGTACTTAATATGCAACAGCAGGAGTGAACAAGCTTGTGAAAAGCCATTAAATCACAATCAAGGATGGCGTCTAATCAAGTCTAAAAAGAGCAACATTACATTTGAGCATGCAGTTTGTTATCAGCTGAACACATTAAACCATTAAAAGCATTCACAGAGGAATGTGATGAATAATTTCATAGATAGATGATGCCAAAATTTGAATATGAATACAAGCCACAAACTCACTCTGGGTTGAAATGCCTGCACCTCCCAGCTATATAGCAGCACCAGATATAAGGCAGGACACAAATGTGCTGTTAACAGGAATATGTTACAAAGTAGGCATCGCATCAAGATCAGAGAAGGAAACAGGTTCAAATTTCAGCTTAAGGGGACAGCAATGTGGCAGAGGGAACTCTTAAGCTACAAAACCTGCAAGGGGGAGCTCATCAGAATTTCCTGCCTCTATCGACTGGTTTCCATTACCACAGGAAAAATATAGATTAATAAAAAATAATACCATGTGCTCATTTTAGAGAGGTATAGATACAGAAAGGCAAAGTATGTGTCCACCAGGGGCCACAATAATAAATAAATTAATATTTAAGAAGTGTAAGTTTTAAAGTATTTGGAGTCTTTCAGAAGTATTAACTCTGACAGCACCATGACAAGGTATAGCTCTTTTAGCCCACTTTACATAGGGATTAAATGAAGATAGGAGAAAAAAAAAAATCCATCAGTGTTTCCAAACAGGGATCTCAAATTAGAGTCCGCAAGATTAGATAGATGTAGATTTTCAAAAGTGACTGGTAGGCTGACGCACTCATCTCCATTTTAGGCAACCTTAACTAGACCTAATTTTGAGAAGGTACTGTGTTCTTGTTCCTTTTGAATGATCCTTTAAAAAAAAAACAACTCAAAATGGCTATCCAAAAATCTTAAATATTTGAAATAATTAAATAACTGTAAATATATCATCATAATCAATCACTTGTAAAGCTCTTTGGTCTGCTATCTTAATTTATTTCTGTAAGACTTAGGTCCTTGGCCTTTGTAAGGATGAAAAAGCAGCCTATCACTTCTGGGGGAAAAAACAGTCAAGTTCATTTAAATATTAAAGCATACATTTTGGAAAATTAACTTTATTCATGTAAATTTGCAAAGTGTCCCCCAAAACACATATCATGCCGTGTGTACAGAGCACATAGAAACAAAGATGTTTGGCTCCCTGTCTGGGATGCTCAGAGTCTGTGGTAGCACAGTAAGACAGAGCAACACCAAACCATCAGGACAGCCAGCACCAGCATCCCAACCTCTGCGCTCTGGGAGTCTTACAAATCTGCCTGGAAAACCGACCCCAGCAGTGCCAGCTCCTGCTTCATGACAGAGAGTTTTATGCTATTCCACACTAAACGTGCAAGTTCAGTCAGGTACGGCACTTCCTTAAAACTGTCTCTGCTTTGGAGTCCCTCAGTGACGAGCAGGCAGAAGAGCAGCAGCGTGCACATGACAGTGCACCAGGGATGTAGGTAGTTTCACTGACCTGTCAGCATTCACCAGCTTAACTGATCACCAACACGATCCACTACTACTTAATAAAACTTAATGAAGCAGCACCAGTGCATTTCCAGGTCCTAAAGCAAAAAACAAAAAAAAACCATAAACAGTGACTGCTAAAGGGAAACGCATTAGGGATGGGCCAAAGGGTGAGCCTCATACACTCTGACGTGCAAGCTGCTAGACACTGAATCAATGCACCATTAGAAATTAATTTGTCTGCAGAAAGTCCTCTTGGCCCATGAGATCTTCACAGATTGGAAGTTTCTACCCCTACATAGAAGTCTTCCCATTAGGGAATACAAAGTAGACGGGTAGTGGAAAACTTTGTTAACAACGTAGAATCAGTTACGGACCTCAGAATATTCAGAGCCCAAAGCCAGACAAAGTGAGCAGTTAACAAAGAAGAGCCAGGGAAAGAAAAGACAGTATAATAAAGATATAAATATTGAGCACTGCAATGTATTTCAGCTTGGTTACAGAGTCATAAGGGACACACTGAACACTCTGAACCAAGGCAAGGCCACTGAGAACTGACAGGAATGTCCTGCACGCTGCAGGACTGATCTCTCTAACACAAACCACAGCTACTGCCATTACATGCATTTTATAACATAATAAAGGCATAGGCACATAGCCAATGCATGTCCAGTGCCTACTGGGAGACAATGGAAAAGATTATTTCACTTTTATTTTAACCCAGATCATGGTTGCAAAGAACAAAGTCTCAGGTTCCAAAGAAGAGTCATGTGAACTGATAGTCTTGAAGCAAAACAAGAACTTCAGATTCCACTTTTGCCCTCCTGTCACTGCAGTCTGTAGTATTAAACTTCAGAAAACCTAAAATATATCACCACATATTTCATGGAATCCAATTGGATAGAGTATGTATGGAACCATAGCCAACACCAACACTCCCACCATTCCCACCATACACTTTAGAGACCTCCCATCATCAACAACTGGATGTTAATGAATTAATTCTCAGGTTAACTATGGGAATGTAAGGAATCATTATTGTCCTCATTTTACAAATTCGAAGCAGAAGCTCAATATCCACTTTGATCTGCCTTCATAGGTCTAAACTATGACATCCATCATCAAACACAAAGGATCACTGTTACTGTGACTTAAAGAATTCCATTTAAGACAGGCTTCTAACCAAAGTTCTCAAGAAATTCTACATAAATACTTCAGGAAAAAATGGACACACTTTATGCCACAGTCTAAAATTGGACTGTTCAGCAGTTTTTCCACAGGATGGTTAAACTCATCCCTAATATCTAATTCTTCTTGTAGAAGATGCATTCCTAATACAGCCACAATGTGGATCAATGAATGTAGTCACTCCTGTGGTCTCGGGACTAATGAAGCTTCAGCTCAAATTCATACTTACTTCTTCATTTATTGTTTGGGGTTTTTTTGACAGCAGAAGTTTATAAACCTCACAAGAAAAGAAGACACTGCAATGACAGCTAAATGACAAAAAAAAAAAAAAGCAGCTAATATTTAAGCTAGCAAGAAGGACAACATGGATGCGTCAAAAAACACCACTTCTAAAAATTGTGTCCTACAATCCTTAGCCAGGGAGACAGTGGATCACTTCATTTGAGACAAGTATCAACACCACAACTCTAGACACTAAATCCACTCCTTTCATTGCCATTTATGCACTTTAAGGATCCTTTAAGGGAAGAGGTATAAATCATGCCTACTACAAGTAGCTGAAGCACGCACCACTCTCCCAGCATCCACGCTCCTATAGCACCCTGCCTCCTCTTGCTTATTCTGCATCTGGCCCAGTTAAACCTCCTTCCAGCCTCATCTATTACTTGATTAAGAAGCAGCTGGCACTAAACAGAGCTGGATACTTCTCAAAGGGCAAATATGCTGAATGCACGCAATACAGTAAATTACAGCCATATTTACTTTAATTTAATCCTTATGCATCAACTTAAGTCAGGTGGTGGGAAGCATAACCTTTTCTGTATTCACAGTATTCATACTGGTTCTTAATCATCATTCTACTAAAATAATAACAGTGAGCTTGTGGAAGGTATTTCTTGCAGTTTTTATGTACTTTTGGTCACTGTTCTCACTTTTCTCATTCATGCTCAGGCCACATAAAATATAAAAAGTTTATTGCATTCTCGTAGGTAGCAGAGAAAATTATTCCATTATACTTGTGCAAATAAACTCTTTTATTATTCAGGCTATGCAATATGAAGGACAAGACAATCAGCTGGCTACTGAACCTAAAATGGTTATTGGCCTTCCTCTGTGAAATGATGTAAGGACAGAAAAATGGAGTTAGATGGCAAGAGCAAAAGCCCGACCATCTCCACTAATTAACGTCACACTAGCTTTCTGGTTTCCTGGCAACTTTGGAGCTTCAGCCTTGTCAGATGGAAAGTATTTGCTTGATAAAATTTTCAGAAATTCTCATCACTCTAATTTGCCAGTAAAACAGATTTTCAGGGGGAGGAGGAAGGGAAATTAAATTAGATCCTGTTTTCTTCTTTTATCAAACAATTGAAAAAAAAAAAAAAAAGGCTGATAAAATATTTTCCCACAGCTATAATTTCTCTAAAACCTATTCCATGTTTCCCATGAAAGACCCAGTGGTTCAACCTGGGTGTACACAACCCCCTTGGACATACTGTAATAAGACCTTAATCTGCATGAGCGAATCTGACTCCTTGGTTTTGCCAAAAATCTCTACACTCACTTGTGAACTTAACAACACGGATTTATTGTCTCAGCCATTGGTACAATAATAAGAAATGCACTTTCCACTTGGCTGCTAGAAAGCTTGTAAACTTTTGAACAACAGCGCTAATATAACCCCATGCAAGATGGTCCAAATTTAGAGTGCTACAAGCAAAAAAGATGACAAGGGGCCAACCTCAGAATCTGATGACTCTGTTGTCATATAGAAGAAATTAATTCAGTCCAGTTTAGATTACCATACTGCACTTCTCAGTACAGCATCTGAGCACGTCTGCACCATCAAACGGTAATCACTCCACTGTAGTCACAGAAAGAGTCTGATCCCTGGAGAAAACCCTTCACAATCCCCCTGTTCTGCTTCTGTGCCATATGGCCCAACTCACATCGCAATTTAATAAACGTAAGACTATGTGAGCCCTTTGGTCTCTCAATCGGGGTCCGCATCTAAAAGTTTCCATCATGCAATAGGATGAAAACAAATCTGCTTGAAAAACCTTTTAGAAAGAGCATGACAGTTCCCAGTTTCTATTTCTCCCATTCAGCTTGTCTGGGCTCACTTCAGTGAAAGCACGGCATGCCTGGGCCAAATCCCATGAAAAGGTGCTCCTGGAATCCTGTCAAAACTCACTTTGTGGTAATCCAGGCACAAATCACGCTGTTAAAAATACGGCGCTCCTAAAATGACTTCGCTAAATACCTCTTCTACCAGTATCTAAGTGCTGCTAAGAGACCTTGAATATTAGCTTGATACCGTTATATGGAGCCATGGTTCTAATCAAAGTCCTTTATTTTTCAGAATTGCATGATTAAATGGTCAGAGTATCCTACAGGTGCTTTTGAAGCTTTACATCCATTAGTCCAGCACATACTATCGATGGTAAAAATATTAACTGTCCTTCCACCAGAGACAGAATGATGGGTTATTCTCATTTCAATTATCCCAAGGGCCAGATCTTTACTTTGTTTTGTTCTGTTTCCCAGCTACAAAGAGCAAAACATGTCCTTTCAGTCTGGCTGACTTTCACCAGTGATTAAGGGGAGAAAGCAGAAAACCTATCAAAGCTAAGGGACATGCAGCAAAAGCCAAAACGTTCACTCCTCAGCGCCATGCTCAGCCTGGCTGAGCACCCGGTGCCGTGGCAAACCACCAGCTTTTGGCCCACGCTGCCGGGGAACGGCCACAAGCTGAATGACACCAGAACTCAGGGAAGGAGGGCAGAGACGCGGGACCACTCCCTCCTGGCAAGGCAGCAGCTCCTGCTCTTGGAGGCACCATTTGGTGCAGAAAGCCACTGTCTTCCCAGAGGTGAGAGAAGAATGAGCGAGACTGCAGCAGAAGGTAGCTTACTCTAAAGAGGACGGATGAGGAGAGAGCTGCTGCCCCAGCAGAACATAAGCAAAGAGAGATTTCTGTCTCTCTGTGATTTCCATCTCTCTGTGATTTCTGTCTCTCTGTGATTTTTGTTTCTCTGCAATTTCTCTCTTTCTGTGATTTCTGTCTTCCAGGTCCCATTGAGCTCACATGCCAATGCTCCACATTTTTACTTTGCAGCTTTGAGCACTGCCCAACTATGAGCAATCTTTCTGGGGGGAAATAAAAGTGCAGAAACTGTTATTTAACATGCAGCATATACAAAGTGGAATCATACAGAAATCACTCTCCAGCTGGCCTTGCTCTCCCATTCATATGCTAGTTTTCATATTCTTCTGGATTTCTCCTTATTCAAACAGCTGAAATAGGGATGCCGGCCGCTTCAACAGAGCAAGCAAACTCAGCATCCATTGCTGACCTCCAAAAAAGGCACCCTCTGATAAACACAAAGTTACTTTGAAAAATCCATCAAACATAAAGAGATTCAAAGCATCATTTCTCCTGTGATTTTTCATTTTTTGCTGGTTTTTTTGCTTTCACTTTTTTATTTATTGCAGAAAATGGGGCCCTGCATAGCTAGAAAAATGGCATCTTTTCCTTTAAATTTATCCCACACAGCACAGACATTCAAACTGGTGGTTCAGCAGAAAGGAGGTCAATGTACTAATGGAATCAATAAACTTAAGTGTGATGAAGTAACTGCCACTTCAATAACTGTATAAATCGTAAATCACTTTCAAACTCAAGAAATGTCCTTCTATCAATAAACTATCAGTTTAAACAATTGTTTAAAAATCGAAGTGTGATCTTGTAAACATTTTGGGGCTCAGTTACATTTTACATCTTACTCATAACATCTGCTTATTCCTCATTGCTTATTCCTCATTGACTCAGATTCAGAACAAAGACAAACTTACGGAGTTTTTCCAATTAGAAACTATGATAACGGCCTCCTGCTCCTCCCTTGTTCTCTCTACTCCTTAGTTAGTCACAGCTGGATACTGTGACAATAAACATTTCCCCCAAGAAAGCTGGGAGCATGGAGCCATACATGTGTCCACTCCGAGCCACTGGTGCTGTCCAGACACAGAGAGCACCACCTGCAACACAAACTCTCTGCAAGAGGTAACAGAAATTATACAGGGTGATCTGCTGTGTGCCAATATAGACCAAAGGCTAAACAGTCCTGTTAAGCTCTATAGGCTGCACTGCCCTGTATGACATGTCTCTAGCTTAGAAAGCAAAGGAACAAGCATTGTTTCCTACCCTGGAATTTTAGAAGATGCTCCCTAGGTGACAGAAAGTCTTGTCTGCACAGGTTTAAGAAAAACTGTAGCATGACACAGCATGATCTCCTCGTAACAGTCCTCATTCTCCAGTGAAGTGCCCACTCTCTCTCAAACCCTGAAAGATGCTCACTGGTACAGAAAAGCAAGAGGGAGAAAGTCCAGAGAGAGATTATTGCTGTTTAAGTAGTATATATACGATGGCATGAGGATGCACAGCAACCCTGAGATGGAACAAAAGCTTATCATCCTCTAGCCCAGGACAGATATGAGTTATTACACAGAAAGTAATAACCACCAGCAACATTAATTATCTAGCCTAAAGCAGAACATATGTGGGATCACAAACTACTGAAGCATAGATTATTAGACAAGTGGAGCCAACACTCTCTCTGTAAACTTTTCCTAAAGATCTGCTACAGCTCAGCAGGCAAAGTAATTTGCATCAACTCTACTTTTGGTGAACACCTCTCTTTGCATTGCAGAGCTTCAAAACTCTGTTCAGATTTGGGATTCCTCGGCACTCTGTGCTGCAGAAGTGCATGGTAAGAAACTGCCTTTTCCCTAAAGCTTCCTCTGAAGAGAAAAAAAAGGATCAAAAAGAAAATAAAAGGTAGATTATCAAGGTCAAGAAAGAGATTGATTACAGGAGCTGTTCTAAAATCAAATCTGGCTCTCTTAAAGCCAAAGTGAAAAATTGAGCCTGATGGCCCTAACACAGTATCACTTTTCCCCATCACAAAACTCCCACATCTCTAAATATACTCACACTTCCAACATGACCCTGCACTACCTCAGAGCTCAGCTTCCTGGCTGACAGAGAGGTGGCAGACTTAAAATTGCAATGGCAACTCCCACTGGCACAATCTCCTCTGTTCTGCTTCCAAAATTCTCCAAAATTCTATTCAGAGTCTTTATTACATATTTACCAATTTCACTTTTATTTCTTCCTACAGCAAAAACACCACGAGCTCCAAAAACTCTTTAATACTCAATGAAACTACCTAACACCAAGGATTTCAGGATGACTTTTGGAGATCCAAGACCTCTCTCTTCTGGCATGCTAAGCCTTGCTTCAGCACTCTCCTAAAGAGCACTGGCTTCACACAGCCCTCACCTAGTGAAGTCTTCAGATCCTACCCAATGTAATCTCATATTACAGATCTTAGTGCTTCTGTGGAACACAGGTCCCTCAGGACAGTGTACACAACTGCTGATACAGCTTCACTGACCTCTGTAGAAATGGATGGGAAATACACAGTTCCATACCTTCAATTTTCTCATGCTTAGTGGTAAGCCCTGACCATTTTTAGTCATCTTCTACCTACATAAATACCTTGAGTAGTCTGTGAAACCTACTCAAGATGCAATATAGAGCACACAATACAGTGAGGTGTTTTGCCACACATCAGCTTCACCGTGAACAGTCACCTAACGATGTGTTTAATTGCCAGAGCATTCCTCTGTGAACAGCAGACACACTGCTCACTAGTACCCCTTCTACCACCCACTACTTACTCTTCAAAAGACTTTCCTGGACAACTTCATCACACTGTCTGTAGCAACAGCTTACTATGAGCACCAGCAATGTTTCTTCTTTGTTATGTTCAGCAAGTTAGGCGCTTCTGTTTGTCTGAAAAACCCATTTCATTGTTGTAGACATAAAGCTCATTAACATTCCAATATTTTTCTTCTGTTGTCTGAATGTCTCTGTAAGAAATCCTGCAGCTCTGAGAGTTTAACAAAATGCTTGGTTTTACTGTAACCCACAGTGGTTGGCCTTGATCATAACTTGATTTCATATTGCTCTCTAAAGTTGTTTTGGATTCACCATGAGGAAAGGAATTGTGTAATTGTCAATGTTATCAAATCACATTTACCACTTGTTACAGTAAACAACCAGAAGGAATTCACTCAATAAATGCCACCTATCTGCCTAGGAAGACACAGGGACACATAAAAGTGACAATAGTAATAAAAGGGAGAAGCCTGACGCTGAACTCCTAAGTTTCATGCGTTAACATCTGATGAATATTATTACCTGCTTTACTGTAGCACCTGTAAGCCCTACTTCTAGGTCAAAATCAAAACTATACTAAGTGACATATAAGGTACTGGTCCAGAAGCATAGATTTCCTAGTGGCCACGTGGGCAAAGGGGCATAAAAAAGCAAACACAGAAGCAAGGCAGCAGAGGTCATTATATGTAAACATTTCAGTGATTTTCTGGGGACAACATAAATGAAGGATTAACTCACAAGGTATTTCAAGTGAGACGTAAATAAATATCTATACATGCACACAGCTTCCGAGCCTTCCCTGATTTGAACAGAACTCATTTTTACCAGCTGTGCATTATGCTTATACAAAATTTACCTCTAAATGCCTATAATCCAGGAATCTATTATGAAGCTCATGCAGGTTGAAGAATTGAAGGATGCAGAGGAAGAGAAAGAATAAAAAGAAGAAATAAAGAAAAAAAAAATAATTATGTAAGACCACGAGAATGCCCAGAAGTAAAAGCGCAGTGAAGCAGAGGTGGGAGGAGGCATGGGAGGCCATATGCTGTGTGCCCATATTCCAGTGTGGAAGAACATCCAGGCAATGGCATGCAAAACCCAATGACACAGTGCAGACCTTGAAGCAGATGCACTAATTCAAAGCAGAGTTTGCCACATGGAGTAAAAGCCACAGAAAGATAAAAATTCATATTTTTCTAAAAGATTCCCATCTTTGTACATTATTTTGATCAGCAAGAAAAATAATTCCATTCATAGACTTTAGCAATGAAGTGAACAAAGCTACCCAGAGACATCCTTTGGAAAGGGAATGCAGTAGGACACAGCCACTGCCAGAATTTCCTGCTAGTCACTTCTGGGTACAGACTTCTCCAGATGCGATTCCCCCAGCGTGGGGGGCAGGGTTAAGGGATGGGGGGCAGGGAGTGTCACGAAAAGCATGAAAAGGAAAGACGTGGAGAATGACTACAGAGCTACACTTACCCAAATCAATTCACCCATCAGCTTCACCACAAGGTCACACAAAGAGCTGTGGTGGCAAAGCAGAGTGAAACGCAATGAAAAGTAACAGGTGCCTGGAGATGGAGAAAGGTGAAAGAAGAACTTAGGTGCTATTTTAACAAAGAACAAAGCAATAAAGGCATACTAACGGATAAGGTGGAGATGAACATCAGCCTCAGATTCTCAAACACTGCCATAGCTTTTCAGATTGCTTCACTCACTTCTTAAAGAACTATTGGAAACTGGGTAGGGTACCAGATGAGCAGAAAAGGACAGACATTGAACATACTTTTTATAAAAACAGGAAAAGGGGTAGGAGGAGTCTGGAACCAATCAGTCACTGTAGCTTGAATTCCCAGAAAAATTCTGGAAGCTATTGCTAAATAAACTGTGCGCAAGCAACGAGTGAAGTCCAAGTTGAAACTCAAAAGCAAATGCTATCAAAATGACCTAATTTCCTCATCTAGCAGAAGAATAGGCCATAGGGATAACAGAGGCAACAGATACCCTCTCTATCAAGTAGGTCTGCAAGGGAACACGTCCTTAGTCTGGTATTATTTAACATCTGCATCAAGTGGCTATGCTTATTACGCCCAAGGATGACACTAAGCTGAAACATTCAGACTGAGGTACAGGATGAGAATTCGAAGTGATCTTCACAAATCGGAAAGATAATAAAAAATGGCCGGGTGCCATTGAGCAAGAACGCTGTCAGTCAGTAAGCATAAATACTTCAGTGTGCATAATCAACAAAGGCAACAGCAAAGTACACTCAGCAAAAGGAGAGCTGAGAGTGTTAATGAATCATGAGACAGTAACATCTGCCTTTTCTGTAGCAGCGTGGCACCATAAGGTAATGGTGAAGAGGCTGAAAGACACATGCAGACTGTGAGTCTCAGAAAGGAAACTTCTACTCCAGACTAAAGACCTCAGTTGGAAGAGTGTGTTCATGTCAGAGCATCACAGCACTAATGTGGATTAATTGGAAAGACCCTGGAAGAATGCAATAAAAAAGATGAGAGGTCTAGAAAAGGAGCACCAAGTAAGTAACAAGGAAAGGCTGACGAAGCTGAGGTTATTAAATCTAAAGAAGGCAAGACACAGGAGAAGCATAATAACAGCTTTCAGAGATATTAAATCTTGATGAAAAGAGACAAGGAATAAACTTTTCTCCCTATCCCTAGTGGATAGAGAAAGAAGTAAACTGAAGCAATGCAGTTCTAAATCAGACATTAAAGAAAATAGTCTAACCCATCTGTCCAGGTTTGTCTTAACATGAGCAGTTCTCCAGTTCAGTTCTCCACAAACTACAGCTGAGAGGGCTGAACAGGCCTGGAAATACTCTGTGGCTGCTTAAGACAGCACTGCTACCCAGAGAAACAGGTAGCAAACCACACACTAAGGAATCTGTTTCACAACACACTGATTCATCAGTGAAGCTACTTCCCAACATCCCCGTTTCCCTGGTGCTCTGGCCACTTGTTCTCAGCCCCTTGCCTGTGCCCGCTGCACTTTATTTGTGTCAGTGCAGCGGGTGCAGAGCTGCACCGTGCACCACTGCAGCGAAATGAGACAGCTTAAAAACAAGCCTGGTTTTGGAGGGTTTGTTTTAAGAGGGCTATAACCTGGGAGAATGCAAAGTCAGCATACTGCCAAGCATCTAAACCCATACGACAGCCAGGAGAACGTGGGGCACCTGGGGGGCACGCATATTACTTTTCACACTCAAAAGCTGCTTACACCCAAACCCTAGACAACAAGCTCTCATTATGCAAAACTGAGCTGGGAATTAAAACATCCACCACAAACTTCCACATTTTCTTCTGGCTCTGTATCACGATAGTTACAGGAGTGTTTCATGTCCCATGTTGTGTACATCTCCACTACGACTAAACAGCTGGCACTGCAGAGCTATGACGACATATTCCCAAATTAAAACATTAACATGACTTTCTCTTGGGCACTCCCAGGTGAACGGTGGCACTTCCACTATTCTGCAGTCAATGCCAAAGCAGGTATCCTTTGCAACTAAACACATTATGATCATTAGCAACGCTAATGCAATGCCCAGTAAATAAATGCATTTACTTCAGATCATAAATAAAAATACCTTTCAAAAATAGAAAGGTATCAAGAAAAATATTGAGGTTTATTAGGGGTATCATTATAAGCAGGGTAGCTAACACTGGCTCAGTACTTACCCTTTCAGAGGTTATTGCTGGAGTACAATGGTCAATGTTGTTCAACACGCATGTAGACCCCAGGCCTTCCAGAGTACCAGTTCAGGGATTACAAAGCAGGTGGGTTCAATTTGTTGTCTAAGTAGCTTAGCAATTGACCCTGAAAGTAACTAAATATGAAGGCACAGCTAATTTTAAAGACACGCACCCAGATTAAGTTGCTAATACGGCTCTGACAACAGGAACAAAGAGCATTGCCCCAAATTACAATGACAGTTGCGAAAGATTCGGGAATTAAAACAGGGTCCTACTATCTGGGGTTTTAAGCTCACTTTGCTAGACACAGATAACCCTCATTATATTTTGAAGACCTTACAGGGCAATTATTTAGCCCAAAGAAAAATTCTGCAGCACTCCACTGATCAGTAATTCTTCTGCTCTGGAAGAGCAGGCAGATTCCTTTGCAAACAGTTTAAATACTAATTATTTCTTTGCTGAAACCTGCAATGAAGCTCCTATCTAGAAGGGGCCATGTAAAAGCACTTCTAATATTTCTGCTGCTCAAAGAGCAATACACTTCATTTGTTTCAGTGATTTTTAACCCAACAGGTACAACACTGAAGTAATGAGCATTATAAAACTTAATACGGTGTCATACATATATTATGGCTGTAGATCCAGATCAGAGAACATCCAGACTGTTTTTACAGAACTAATGCCAGACACATTTCAAATTATTATGTATGGAATGATTCTAAAAAATTTATAACTATTACTAAATTAAATTTTAAAAAATAGAGTGGAGAAAAAGAATATAAAAATCCCAAACATTCTTTAAGGAAGGTAAGATTTCCCAATGATTTTTTTAAGTAGATGTTATTATGAAAGAAAATAACAAAATAAAAAGTAGCTTGGTAAGAAGCATATTTCACTAATTCAAGTATCAGGCATTAAAAATATATGTAAATGAAAAATCATTGATAATGTTCTACTGTTTTTACAGGACAGCACTTAAAAGGCAATATCATATAAAGCCACAAGAAAGCTCTGGATAAGGGACTGTAACCTGAGATTCCCTTCTATCAGACTAACATCGGGAAAATAACTTTCCTGTGTAGCCAGCCTTTCCTTTCCCTTCTGTTTACCTATGGTAACAGGATCACACAAATTTCCAAAGTATCCAAACACTTCATGATCTTTGATCTTGCCCTTGTAAATGAAGAGGTGGAACAAGACTTCCGTATGTGACATTTAGGTATAGAAAGATTCGAGTTACCTGCTCGAGGTCGAACAAAAAGCCTCTGGCAGCACCGCAAACCACAAGTGGTTCTCCTGGAGCCCAGGGGATGCAAACCCAACCAGAGCCGCTCCGCCTGCCCTTTCTGCAGGAACCGCATCACGTTGCAGCCGCTGACAGTCCTCTGTGGAGGGATCACAACTCACCTGGAGTCTGCCTTTGAACTGACACAGAAACGACGGAAACAGAGGCTTACGCTGATGGTAATCTGAGCAAAAATGCCCTACTGCAGACATTTGCTCGGGAGAAAGGCTGCCTTTGGAGCCGTTCCAGACCAAATGGAACTTTCTGAAAAAAGTACCCAATGCCCAAATATCTTTATCAGAAAGCTGTTCAAAGTTTGTTCAGCGCTGCTCATTTCCAACAAACACTATGGGGTTTTTCAGTTCACTGTCTCTTCCTTAGCAGCACGTTAAGCGGTGTACTCGCAGGGTGTTAGCTCAGTATGGGCCAAGTACAGCAAGAAGAGGCTCCATGAGCGTGCTTCTCTGACAGTAGTGCCACAGCTAAAGCTGACATAAGTGGACAGGCTTCCCCAGCTCCCAGGGAGGAGTCGTCCAGGGACTGCCCATCCTGGCCTCACTTAGAAAACAGAAGAGAACACACTATATTTTATTTATATTTATCTGTGTTTTCAAAGAACAGTAGCTCAGACTTCTGCTTTAAATCCACAAATTATACAGGCAGAGTAAGTGCCTGAAACCATCTGCATGTATAGTTTCACATACAGCACATATAAAAACCTGAATTTCTGTGCAAACACAAAGGTGAGAGCATACTAACTTGGAAGGCACGAATTTCATCAGAGCTTTTTCCAAATCTAGTGGAAAGTAGTTTGGTATTGAATTACAGCTTAGAATGAGCACAGAGCTCTTCAGGAACAGCTGGCAGGATACTGCCCGCTAGCACTATTACGTGTTGCTTTCCTGACTCACATGTGACAGAATAAGCCCGTGTGCCACTGCCACCCCGAAGTATGACTAGGCCTGTCCAAGACCAAACTTCATCATTAAACCCAGAAACACTTCACCTGAAGAGCAAATCTATGATTTAATTATTCCGTGCTTGAACAAACGAAGTTTTCATCAAGTCTTATTTCTGCAGAAGCAGAAATCTACTGTTTCCACAGAGAAGGCCGCAGCCTTCGCCTCTCTCCAAAATACTCCCTTCATATTTAGGAAACTTGATCAACATTCTTAAAGGTTCCAATTTCAGTGCAAATTAAATAAAGCCTTAACTTTATTTAAAATGTCTTCTGGAAAGTACTGAACACCTTCTCCTTGGATTTCCTACAGTATGTCTCAGGCATACCCAGGGAACTGCCCAGGAATACACTACAATAGCAAACAGACTTCTGGCTTGGTTTAGTTGTAGTAACAAAGCACAGCCAGCCCAGCTGAACGTGCCTTGTAGAGAAGGTGTAAGCAGCACTGCTTAGTATGCTGCACAACTGCCTCCGTTTGAATGAAGGACAGAAAAAATACAAACAAAATTATCTTCCTTCCTATTGCACTTAAGTTTTGACAGAATGGAAACTTTCCAAATTCTCCTACTATTTTGTGGTTAAAATAGAAAAATCCAGTCTGCTACAAATGGAGAATGGTCCAATTAAACGTGTTAGCTGCTGAAGAATTGTCATCTCTGGAGCTGCCTTGAAGCGTGATGAGACAACAGATTTGCCTGATAAGGAAGCATCATGTATATGATGACTAAAGTTTGTGACATTAGCAAAGACCCTTCAAGAATGAAAAGCGATACAAATTGCTGCAAGCTTTTCTTTCTAAACTTCTGGTTGCTCCTAAATATGACGCAAATAAAATCGGCCTAAGCCTATTCATTTTCCCGGCACCGTTAAGGTCTCTGTCCTTAAGGTCCCCTATCCTTAGGGACAATTTGTCATATTACAAAAAGGTGACACATGCACCACGATATGCTGACATTATACTACCCCATCAACAAGTAAATGTCACATTTGTGACATAAACACTGCCCTATGACAACCTTTTGTTAGCCTCAATGATAGCATATCCAAATATTTGACCATGTAATGCAAATAGAATCAATGACACCTATGGGACCAAAGCAGAGCAAGTCTGTTCCTTGTGTAAGCCAATGTCACCTTACTTGCTCCTAATTCTATGGTATCAGAAAAGCTGCAAGTGCTACATGCTCTGATCCATCCATACAAAAACCCTACTTCATATCTGAAGAAGAGCAATCTGATGCACAAGGAGTTATGTCACTGCAATAGTCAAGCTAAATGAAGCCGTAACAGAACTCTAAAGTCAACATCTTTAACTGGTAATAGGGAAGGGTGAATCCAAATTAGCCTCCTAATTATTTTCTCTTTAACTTGACTGTTTAAGCAATTAACTAAGTTATACAGTATAGTGCCCTAAAAATTTTTAGCATGGCACACACCTGCTTTGCTACACTACTGTTCCTTCACCAAAAAAGTGAGGGAGAATGAAAGCACCATGGTTCTTTCCCCACGCAGATATAATAATGATACCTACTAAAACCACGTGCCATTCCTCAGAATTATTAGCATGCATGTGATTCAGAAACTACGAAAAGCAGATGAGTATACTACAAAATTACAAATAAAATTGACCCTAGTTTGTTATCAGGATGAGCCTCATGCTGCCAGCAATGAGAGATCCCTCCTAATATTTATGGGGCTTAAAC
Source organism: Actenoides lindsayi (assembly GCA_025331215.1). Taxonomy (NCBI): domain Eukaryota; kingdom Metazoa; phylum Chordata; class Aves; order Coraciiformes; family Alcedinidae; genus Actenoides; species Actenoides lindsayi. The sequence goes on along the minus strand of WTSP01004516.1, from coordinate 21,736 downwards.
ACTTCTTAACTAATACGGTGATGAGCCCAGTTGCAGCACTAAGCCAAGGATCTGCTCCAAACCACACTGGAGCCTGCTGTTGCCTTTCACAGGCTCCAGGTGTGGTAAGACTGCAGGGAGTGGCACTGCTCCCATAGCTAAGTGATAGCAGAGGGCATCACTGCGTTGGGAAGCCTGATACAGGGAGCTTTCTGCAACAGGAAGCACTGAGAACTCGGGCCTTGCTTCTCTCTGTTGAACTGACTGACTGTGCAAGGAGTCTGGTGCAGAAATCAATGCACTCCCACCAGCTGGCTTCCCTCTATCTGCAGTGATGGTAAGTTGGTCAGGGTATTAGTTTCCTTCAGCTGATGTGCCTTCCACATGGAACGTGCTAACTCTGGTGGTGCTGAACAAACCAGTACAGCAGCTAGAAAGATTGAGTTAACCAACCCATAGAAAGGAAGGTAGACAACTAAGAGAGAGTAAAAGACAAAGTAAAGCAAAAACCAACAAACTTCTTGTTTTGTCTATATAATAATATGTTTAGGGAAAAAAATGAAGATGAAAAACAGTAAGAAATAACAGTGTGGAATTCAACATTTAAAATTAATTCTTGTGATATTACCTGTTTCTATTTATTTTTCCCCATTTTGTAGGCTACTGCACCTCTTCTTTTCCATTGCTGTGAACATTCCACTAACTGTGACAAATCAAATCTAAGAATCCTTCCATACTGGCTTGAATTTAAGTCAATGAAATGGTGCTGCTTTACTCTAGCTGAGAATTCTAATCACAGACTTGGGTTCCCATGGAGCCTATAGAGAGCCCACTATAATTGAATGTTTTTATTGATATCCTTCAATCTGAGAGCAGTAGAAATCTTGATTTAAAAATAATGATCTATTCATAAATAAGTGAGATAACAATAATAGGGAAGATTTAATTTAATTTAATTTAAATAATAAATAAGCAAGATTCTTTTTTTAATCACCTTTGGCACTTCTTAAAATCTAAGAAGCTTGATCATGCCTGTTTAGAAACTGGCCTTAAAGTAAATAAAGAGAAAAGGGTTGATTTGCACTTTAACAGAATCACCAGCTTTTACTGGACAAAATCCTAGCTTAATTATGCCATGCAAAGTTGGAACAAGCAGAATTTCTTGTATGTATCAAAACAACTGTATTATACAGCACACCAGAAGATCAGCTGTTTTAAAGTCAAACACTGAGACATCAAAGGCATTTTTCAATACTTGGAAAGGGTGAGAGACATTTGAAGACTCTCAGGTAAACCTTCATAAATTAAAAATGAGACTCACTTGTTGATAAGAACACATACTGTATTGGTTATGTATCAAGAGAATAATGGCTTGAATTTAAAATGAATCCTGCTCAGAAGAGGTTGTCCATTTAATGAATATTTATTCAACTTTAAATAACCAAGGAAAACATTCAGGATACACAGTACTTTTTTCATAGCAGTATCATCACCCAACACTTCTAAAAAGATGCTTTAATAAATTCTACATAAACACAAAGGCATCTAGAAACCACTTTTGGCCTGCATCTTTCTACAAACAACATTCAGTTAAGAGAAATAGTACCCTTTAAAACCCCAGACTGGTGAGAAACTCACAGTAGAAAGGTATTTTGTAAATTATGTGTTGATAAGTCTACTTGTTATTTTACATAATTTGTTGGGATTTAAATCTTATTTAAATCAATGTAGCAAGAAATGGTTTCGAAATTCTAAAATGTAGCTGTGCATCCACAAAATTTCATAGAATCAGAAAGTCATTTAGGTTGGAAAATATCTTTAAGGTCATCAAGTCCAACCGTAAACCTAACACTGCCAATCCCACCACTAAACCCTGTCCCTCAACAACCCATCTGCACATTTTTTAAACCCCTCCAAGGATGGTGACTCCATCAGTTCCCTGGGCAGCCTGTTCCAGTGCTCGACAACCCTTCAGGTAAAAAAAATTTTCCTAATGTCCAATGTAAACTTCCCCTGGCACAACTTAAGGCAATTTCCTCTTGTCTTGTCACTTGTTACTTGGGAAGACACCAACCTCCATCTCACTAAAGCCTCCTTTCAGTTAGTTTAGAGATACATAAGGTCTCCCTTGCGCCTCCTTTCCTCCAGCCTAAACAACCCCAGTTCCCACAGCCACTCTTCATCAGACTTGCTGTCTAGATCCCTCACCAGCTTCACTGCCCTTCTTTGGACTCACTCGAGCATTGAAGTGTCCTTGTGACAGCCCCAAAACTGAACTATTCCATGCGTAGCTTCACCAGTGTCGAGTACAGGGGGATGATCACTTCCCTATTCCTGCTGGCCATACCATTCTGATACAGTCCAGGATGCCGTTGGCCTTCTTGGCCACCTGGGCACACTGCTGGCTCATATTCAACTGGTTGTAGAACAACACCTCCAGGTCCTCTTCCACCAGGCAGCTTCCCAGCCACTCTTCCCCAAGTCTGTAGAGCTGCAGGGGGCTATCATGACTCAAGTGCAGGATGCGACACTTGGCCTTGTCAAACCTCATCCCACTGGCCTCGGCTCATTGATCCAGCCTGTCCAGATCTCCCTGTAGAGCCTCCCTACATTCAAGCAGATCAACACTCCCACCCAACTCGGTGTTGTCTGCAAACTTACAGAGAGTGCACTCGATCCCCTCATACAGATCACTAATAAAGGTTATTAAACAGAACAGGCCCCCATACTGAGCACTGGTGACCAGCTGCCAAGTGGATTTAACTCCACTCCCCACCACTCTTTGGGCCTGGCCAACCAGCCAGTGTTTTACCCAGGGAAAAGTATGCCCATCCAAGCCACGAGCAGCCAGTTTCTCCAGGAGGACACTGTGGGAAACAGTGTCAAAGGCTTTACCAAAGGCCAGGTAGACAACATCCACAGCCTTTCCCTCATCCACTAAGCAGCTCACCTTGTCATTGAAGGAGAACAGGTTAGTCAAGCAGGACTTGCCTTTCATAAACCCATGCTGACTGGGCCTGAGCATGTGGTCGCCCTGTACATGCCGTGTGATGTTACTCAAGATGATCTGCTCCATAACCTTCCTTGGCACTGAGGTCAGACTGACAGGTCTGTAGTTTCCAAGATCCTCCTTCTGGTCCTTCTTGTAGATGGGCATCACATTTGCCAACCCCCAGTCAACTGGGACCTCCCCAGTTATCCAAGACTGCTGATAAATGATGGAAAGTGTCTTGGAGAGCACTTCTGCCAGCTCCCTCAGTACCCTTGGGTGGATCCCGTCTGGCCCCATGGACTTCTGTGTGTCTCAGTTGTGTAGAGGGTGGCACACCACTTCCCCTTGGATTATGGGGGTTTCTTTCTGATCCCCATCTTCCAGCTCAGGGGGCTGGGTACCCAGAGAAAAACTGGTCTTACTATTAAAGACTAAAGCAAAGAAGGCATTAAGTACCTCAACCTTTTCCTCATCCTTGGTAACTAGGTTTCCCCAGCATCCAATAAAGGATGGAGATTCTCCTTAGCCTTCCTTTTGTTGCTAATCTATTTATAGAAACATTTTTATTGTCTCTTAGAAGACATTTTAAATCACTCAGAGAACACACCCCAAATTTTGAACTAATTTAGGTTTGTAATCAATAGCATCTGGTTATTTTGGCTACCTGCTGCATTTAAGTATGTAAGCTCACCTTCCCTCTCACTTTCACGTTTATAAACAAGGTATATTTCTGGCACTTGAAAGCTATTAGTTACCCCAAGCCACAAATTGCAGTCAGCCACAAAAGCTGTCTGCTGAAGGATCACAAAATATTCATCTGAGTCTGATGCTGTTGCGTAGATATCCATGGGTCTAGCCTAGTACAGACATTCTTATGTTCTTCTTAGAAGTCATTCCCATAAGACAGTATCAATTTCATGTTAGATAAAAGCACTCTAAATCTGTTCATCTTCCTTCAGTCCATGAACTGTAGTGACTGCACAGCAAGTGCACCTGCATTAGAGAAACAAGTTATGCCAGAAACCAAGACCTTAGCACTTGCCTACTTCTGATTCCTGTGTTCTCAAGGCTCAGCTAAGGCCACAGAGCTTGTAAATATGAGCTGCAGAGTTTCCCTCCTATGACAGCTTCACACTCCTTTGCTCTTTGCTTTCCTCAGCCTGCATTTGTTTTCAAAAGAAGCTTCATTCATGGGTATTCCTGCACTAAGTAACAGCTTGTAAATATTTAATTTCCTTTAAAGGAAAAAGAATTAATTCCCTATAGGTTGTGAACAGTAATAATGAGGCATACTTGGCGTAGTCACAGACCAGAACGATATCACACAAGTATCAGAATGACAAGCACTAATATCTGAACTTAATCCAAGCAATAAAATTCACAGAAATAGATGTTTCAGAAGTTGCATTTTGCTCACAATGCCGCATTTATGCATTAAATCTAACACTGAATAGATTATGATGGATGAGCAGCTCAGCAATTCCAGTGATGGGTAGTATACAAATTCTTATTAGATAGCATGTGCAGATTACAGAACTGGATGACTGGAAATGGGATTTTGAGTCTTTCATTTCTAATTATGATCAATTAAACTCACCCAAAAGCTTGGCACAGTAGCAGTGCATTTCATTTCATGTCCCCAGTCTAAAAGTCACCTAGGAGATCACAGCATTAGGCTGGGGACATGAGGTGAAATACACTGCTCCTAGGCCAGTTTCAATTTAGATTATGTATTTTGGGGACACTGGTTTTTATAAACACCTGCTATCCTCTAGGGCTACAGACACTGCCATGGCTGCAAGATTCCCTTAAGCAATGCCACGCTATCTGTCCCAGCCTGCAGACAGCATGTGACCGAGTGGGAACATCTATATTCACTGGAATGGCAACTCCCAAACTGATGACATGTCTGTGTCATTACTAACCATGTCTTTGAAGAGCTTTTTTTCCAGAGAAAACTGGGAAGCTGATGCTATTTAAGCCCTCGGGGGTGAGAAAGGTGATTTAATACAGAGAAGGAAATGAAGAGAGAATAACAAAGGAGACACACAGAGACAGAGAAAAGAGAGGGGAGAGGAGGAATGAGAGACATACAAAAAAGCAGACAGAAAAGTAACAGAAACAAAAGATAGACACAGAAGTTGCCTAAAGGGGAGCCCAGTTTCTCACCGAGTGATGGTGACTGTGACAATCAGGTTCAGTTAATAAATACAAGTCTATTTAGTCGCCACAAAAAATAAAAAGCTTGCATACTTTGCGCAAACCCTCCACACACAACAGACTGTGGATCAAAGACTATGAACTCTTTATATTATTTCCTGGCACACAGTCTGTGCCTAAACGTGAATTCCAGTGCTCTCATCTGAATGGGCCTGACTTCTGAGCTACCGACCCCTGTGAAACACCACACTGGACTGAGCCCTGCTCCCTCAGGGAGCCTCAATATACCTCACCAAATACAGCAATGTAAGAACCAGACTTGCTGGCAGTTTCTGCAAACAAGATAAAGATTATATCCTTCTCTAGTCTTAAATTCTCATCTCCAGGAACAGTCTCTTTGCAGTCACGAACATCAGAGCCAAGATGTGATCCCTCACAATAATATGGACAGTGATTCAAACAGGAAGTGGAGGGTCTTCTTTTCATGCAGCTCCAATGTTCATAAAACTTCTCTTGCCTCTGGAGCACAGACAAAAGCAGCTCAAACATTCCTGTGTGCTTGCAGATTGACCAAGCTGAACCAAGTCCACCCACTGACGAAGCAGCTTGCCTTTCATTCAGTTCTTGAGTTGTGCCAGTTTGTGCCGGTTTCAGAAGTAGCTTTTCTGCAGTTAGCTAAAGCCAAAAAAACAGTATTTTATATTGCTAATTTGCCAGCTAACAATCTAGCTCTCACACTGATTAGATATGGTAGCCTCATATCAACTGTCTCACTCCTCTGCTCCAAGGGTTTTTTAAATAAAGAAATGGAACATAGGGCACAAGGTGCTTAATACAATGAATTTAAAACCGCCATCTCTCGGAGTTCTCCAGGAGCAATGAGATTATTAAAAGGAATAGCAAGGTTCAAAGCCCTCTAAATGTAGCCCACCTTATAAAAAAACCATCTGTTTTAAAGCAGTTGGAAAAGGAGGAAGGAAGGAAAAGGAGATCTCGTTAGTGACCCTCAGTGCTGCACAGTAGCCCTGGAGAGATGCTGCATGAAGATGAACATATGTATTTCATTATGAACTGAGAATGTGTTCGCTGAGCTACATCTTACAATTTTTAAGCAGAGGTGCCCAATTCAACCTATATGCAGGGGAATACATTCCCTCTGCTTCTTCCTTCACAGAAGCTGGTGGGAGCCAACAGCTTAATCAGTGACTCACAAAGTAGGTTTCACAAAGCTACAAAGATGCCGTTTGGCTGATAAACAAACACTTTTTTCTTTCTCTTTTTTACAGTGGTTTTAGACATAGTTTAATAATAGTATCTGTGACCCAAGAGAAATTTAAAACATCAAGAGTGAGCTACTTGCTCAAAAAGTATGGGCACATTTGCTCCATCCACACATCCTCCTCCCTCCCGCATGTGCTCAGCAGCACCTCAGTGGATGGTAAGATTCCTCATACAAGAGAGGAAAAAATAACTCTGGATTCTTTCATATTTGTCTTTCCTATCGGGCTGGGAAACCTCGAAAAGAAGAGGGTCAGGACTCAGCTGACTCTGCCAGTATTGGCCACCCTCATCCAGGGGGAAAGAAGAGCTTAGAACCACCAATGGTAACACCTTCCCTATTCTCTACCCCCAGCACCAGCACAGCCCAGGATAACTCAGGATTCCACTGTCACTCTTCTATGGTCTGTTCAAAGCCACTGTACTCCCAACGTAGATGTTCTGCATAGTTTCTGTTCAGTTTGTACTTCTCACTCAGGGCAAAGTGCATCTTTCAAGAATGCTCTCAAGGCAGCTGAGACCTTTTGACATGCTTGCCATTACATGGTGGGGTAACAGGCAGAGAAACAAAGGAAACCACTGATTAAAAGCCAAACAAATTAGCAAAATAAGAAACGGCTCTCTAAATCAAAAGTTGCAATACCGATGAAGTCCCGGTGCCTGCATGTGGGCATCTGAGACTGGGAGAGGAAAGCTCTTTAGTTCATATGCCTGCTTGCTTCTATGCTCTAACCACATGAAATACTACAATACCCAAGACTCCAAAGTCCTGTACACATCCATTAAACTTTGTGGTTTACAAGACTAAAAAGAGAGAGGCCAGAAGCAATGATGTTCACGTAGAGTATCTGCAACCAATATGTAGCAGCTGAATCAAATGTGAACCCTTAGTAGCCTCAACAGGGCCCCATAAAGTGCTCAGAAAAAGCACAGTGGGATCAGTCTAAAAAGCAGCTGGGAAACCTACAGACAGAAGTATGCGAATACCCTTGTCATGCTGTAGGATACTGGGGTTTGTTTAGTTAAGAATAATCGAGATTAGAGGCTGTAAGTACAAACACACAAACATGTAGCAGATCCAGATCCTTCAATTTTGACTTCCTCTCCCACTGAGAAGATCAGTGCAGGTTGAGTTGAGTTAGGCAAAAGAGAATGAGTGCGTCTGTGCCACCCAAATGCATATGCTTACAGGTCTCCAGCATCACCAGCCACGTCCCTGGGCATCTCCAGGCACTTGCTGCTACAAATCTCCCTGGAGTTCACCTCATGAGATCTCTGACAGCCTGAATGTTGGAGCACTGTGTATAGGAAATGGGCCCCCATTGCCTTGTGGTGGTGACTGACTGGCAAAGACATCTCTACGCACTCAGGAAGTAGCCCACCTATCACTGGTGTGTGTTGCTCTTGTTTATTTCTGGTTCTATGGAATAAAATCCACGGAGCCTCAAAGAGTGATTCCAGCATTTTCTTCTAACCCTCCAGCTCCATCCCCTTGGGCATCTGTCTTGCAGTGACAGTTGCTGGTGGAAGCGTGGGAATGCATTAACCATAAACAGCCTGCTCTTCAATACCTGAGAAAAGCTACTGTTCTTTACTGTAGCTCAGCTAGAGACGTCAGGCTATGCACTGCTAGAATTTTAAGTGGAACAGCTCAATCCTCAGTCATCATCGTTATTATTTATTGGTATTACAGAAGCACCTAAATGCCAGCAACTCAGAGCAGAGCCCCAGTATACCACATCTTGCTCGCACACGTGCAGGGGGGACACTGCTCTTTGCCTGTGGCCCTCTCAGTCTGGGGAGCAGTGAAGAGACAGTAACAGTGATAAAAAATTTGTTTTGACAAAGCATAGCTTGCCATCTGCTGAAATGGAACACTCTGGCCAGTAAACATGGGCCTACTGCTCAGTAGGAATAAGGACACACCCCCAGTAGTTGGTGTTTGCAAATGCACTTCTACAACACTTCATGAAGTTTTACCCATCTCCAAGGAGCCTCCAAAGACCATGAAAGAAAAGAATTTCATAAAATGGACAGGGAAAAAAAAATTAAATACATCTACTTCATCTACTAGAATAAAGTTCTAACAATGTTATTGCACAGAAACCACAGAAATAAGCTTTTTCACTAATGACCAAATTATTTAAGTGTTTTTATGACTTACCTTTTTTAAAAAGAAAAACAAATTTAAAAAACCCACAACCATTTACTGTTCTTTGATTTTCTGCTTAGAAAACACAGATAATCACAAGGACATTAGAGAGACTATAGGGAAACCAGAAATTAGCAATAATCTCTGTGTGTATGTACATGTCTAAAATGTGCTAGTCAAATATGGAGTAGGTAGGTACTGTTCTAGGCAGGCACTGTCATATCCACCTGGTGCAATTAAAAATCTAGCAAAAGTGAGCTATATAAGAAAACTCTAAAAGCCAAAATAAATGTTATTCTAAGAAATAATCACTAGTCTACAACAGCAGGAAAGGTACAAACACTGAGAGAAAAGCACAGTTATTTCAGTATACCTGTAAAAAAGGGCAGAAAAAGCATGCTAAGTATGGGTTAAATTTCACTGGAAAAAGTTTTTAGTCACATAATCTTAAATCTGTTCGGTGATCTTGAAGAGACAGAGTTTAGACATTTAAATTGAAAGGTTGGACTAGATCCTTGAAGTCCCTTCCAACCTGGTATTCTGTGATTCTGTGATTAAACTGGACTACACGTTAAAGGGACCCTGATCAAAACAAACATCAGAGCAAGCAGAGAAATTTGCATGAACTGTGAGAGCCATTTCTTCTCTAATTCCTAAACTATACCGTGAAACAGCCAAAGGAACAAAGCAACCATAGACGTGACCTGCTGTGGTCCTGCCTCTTTCAGGTATTACGGTGAAAACTATTAGTTTGATATTGAAGTGCACAGCTTATTTAGAGCGACAACAATCCTAAGAGATAGGGAAGTACTGTTATTATCATGTTGCAGGTAGGAATCTGAGGCACAAAATTACCTAATACAAAGGCTATTTCAGAGGATACTAATGAGGTAACTGGCAAAGTTCCTCGGTACTCCTTTTCAGCTTCCATATAATCCAACAGCCATTCACAGAATCACAGAATCACAGAATGTTAAGGGTTGGAAGGGACCTCGAAAGATCATCTAGTCCAACCCCCCTGCCAGAGCAG